>CAUYQU010084748.1:0-42508 GCA_963574635.1 Cheracebus regulus | reverse complement strand
TTAGAACATGTTCTTTTAGCTCACAGAAGTTTCTTATTACCCACCTTCTGAAGCCTGATTCAGTCATTTCATCACACTCTGTCTCCGTCCAGCCTTGTTCCCTTGCTGGCAAGCTGTTGTGATCCCTTGTTGGAGGAGAGGTGTTCTGGTTTCGGGTGTTTTCATCCTTTTTGTGCTGGTTTCTTCCCATCTTTGTGTATTTATCCTCCTGTCGTCTCTGTAGTTGCTGACTTTCAGATTGGGCCTCTGAGTTGACGTCTAGTTTGTTGATGATGGAGTTATTTCTGTTTCTTAGTTTTCCTTCTAACAGTCTGACCTCTCTGCTGTAGGACTGCTGAGGTCCACTCCAGGCCCTGCTTCCTGGAGATCACCTGCAGCAGCTGCAGAACAGGAAAGATTGCAACCAGTTTCTTCTTCTGCTATCTATGTCCCAGAAGGATGCCCGCCAAATGTCAGTCTGATCTCTCCTTTATGAGGTGACTCTTTGGATATACGGGGGTCAGGGAGCTGCTTGAGGAGACAGTCTGTCCTTTATAGGAGCTCTAGTGCTGAGTTGTGAGCTCCCCAGGTGTTCTGTCTTGGGGAGTTAGGCCTTTATTTATGAGTTTCCGGTGTGCTGCTGCCTTTTTTTTTTTCTTTTCAGGGCTGCCCTGCCCAGCAAGGAGGCAGCCCAGTCCCTGTCTGCCTGCAGACGCTTTGCTGAGCTGCTGTGGGCTCCGCCCAGCAGCCGTGTGAACTTCCCTGCAGTCCTGTTTATATAGGTGTAATTAGAACTGCCTGGGCAATAGTGGCCCGCCTCTGTAATGGCGGGTTGCCTCGGTAACAGTAGGCTGCGTCCACAATGGCGGACTACGTCTATAGTGGTGAAGTGCCCTGTAATGGCGGACACCCCTCCCCCACAGAACTGGACTGTCCCGGGTTCAGCTGTGCCTGCTGCGAAACTCTTAATCAAGAGCATTTCCAATTGCTGTTTTAGCCGAGCCTGATCATCTGACTCGCTGTCTCAGAGCCTTTTGTTTTTTTAGTTGAATGGTCGACTCCCAGGTGTTCCAGTCGCCTGTTGAAAAGGCACCGGGATCTGTGTGATTTCCCCTGCGGGGCACACTGCACAGGCTGAAACAGCGGCGCTGAGATTCGTAGCGCTTTTTTGCCTGTGAATCTCCTGGGCTGGCTCCCTGATTCAGTCCTCTTTTTAATCTGCCTTCCCGTAGCTCCACTCGCCAGTTAAAAGGGCACACAGACCAGTGGATTTTGTACGGAGAACCACCGCGCCGGGGCACTGGCAAAGCAGCCGCGCCGGCCGAAACAGCCACGCCGGCCAAAACAGCCGCACTGGCGACCCGTGGGGCTGCTCCGCCTGGGAATCTCCTGGTCTGGGGGTAATAAAAATACGTCTGGAAATGTGGCGCCCACTCACCCTCTGCACTTTCACTGGGAGCTGCAATCCTGAGCTGCTCCTAGTCGGCCATCTTGGATCGAAGCCTGAAATATTATATATATTCGCTTTGTTTCTAGTAATGTTAATGCTACATAATTAAATGAGATGTTTTTATGAGCTCCATATTTTTCCAATGCATTGCTTATGCTAATTAATTCCGTTTTAAGCAAAAAAACTACAACTATATTGTGAATCATACTCTATATTTTGCAGATGAGAAAACTGAGATTTAGGAAAACAGATATTTGAGCTAAAATCCCTCTGTTAGGAAGATATAACATAGAAATACCTACTTTTCTTCTTATTTGGTCAAAAGATTACTTAAAATGAGTTCTACAATGGCTTTAAGGCCTTAAGGAGGTAGTTTAGAACTATCTTTAAGTGTTCAGTCTACAATGTCAATACCTTGGCTTAAGTTCTTACTACCTTTTTATTTAGTACAAGTTATTTAACCTTTTTAAGCCTGAAAATCCTCATCAGTAAAATAGGAACAATGATAGTTTCTAAATGAGAGGGTTGTTTTGGAAGTTAAGATGATGAATGCCTGGTCTGGATTGAGCACAATTCTAATAGAGCAAAATTCTAGATGTTGGAAATAAAAATGGAAGATGAGAGAAGCTAATTTCCAGCCCTGATAAAGAATTATTTTCTTGGGAGGAACATATAATAGACAAATCAAATATGAACAAAAATGCAGTTTTTAAAATAGTGATGCATATTTTGAAATAAATAAAAAGATGAAAAGGATAACAGTGATTGAGGAGAGGTCTTCTAACTGAGTGGTCAAAAAAAGCCTCTCTGAGGAAGTCAGCTTTGAATGATTTTTGAATGCTATCAAATATAAAGTCACACAAAGATCTCTGGTAGGGGTGTTTAGTGAAACCCCATCTCTACTAAAAATGCAAAAAATTAGCCAGGCATGGTGGTGGGCACCTGTAATCCCAGCTACATGGAAGACTGAGGCAGGAGAATCACTTGAACCTGGGAAGCTGAGATTGCAATGAGCCGAGATTGAGCCATTGCACTCCAGTCCAGGCAACAGTGCAAGACTCCATCTTAAAAAAAAAGAAAAGAAATGTAAAGGCTCTGAAGTCACAATACAGGCTGAAAGTTTCTATGACAAGGAAAATTCTAACTAAGAACAAAGAGACATCACTAACTGGGGCTTGAGAAAAGGTGAAAGACTCATGTGGAATTAATGCTTAATTTAAACTTTGAAGAATAAGTTGGCCTTAGTTTACACAGTCCCAGACCTCCAGAACCTCACATTCCACAAGACAAACATATAGACAGATGCACATGCAACAAAAATTAACAAAAAATACAACATAGCATAATTGTGATGACAATGATACACATAGGAAATAAGGATTTATATGATGGGAAGGACCATAAACAATAGGCAGTAAGCCAAGATTTTGTAGGCATGTCAATAAAATCACAGAGAAAGAGCATTCCATGAACGTCTTAGAGGAACATCCTTGAGCTGTGTTTTAAAGAATACATCGGAGTTTTCCAAACTGATTAAAGAAGATGCCTGGACTATATGAGGCTCAAAGCTGTCAATGTGTGAAAAAAAATCTGCAAATGTTTTGATATTTATTGGCTGCTGCCTCCATAAAGGTGATTTTAATACTTAGCACAAAACCTCTTGCTGAGGACAACTAAAAAGCTACTAAACATGGAGGAAAAAAATAATTTTAAATTTTAAAATTCTGTGTGTTAATAAAAATAAGTGAAGCATTATTGGGCCAAGAACAGAAAATAATAAGAACTTAGAGGTGTATGACCTAAAAGCTGCTTTTGCTAGAAGGGTGCTTGTCCATCCTGAAGAACCATCTGAGACACATTGATCTGTGCCTTTGATGGATTCTTCATAGGCAAAAATCAAAACTCAGAAGCAATCAAATTTGAGGACTTTGGTTTAAATCAAATTTAAGTGGCGACCCCAAAAGCAGAACCAGATGCAAAACTAAAGAAATCCACACAGTCTAGCTTGTCTTCTGTGTAATCTGAAGAAGTCAAGTGTTGAACTTAGAATGTAATTGGAAAGTAGAGTCCCAGGTGCAAAAGAAAAACAATTTCTTCAGGAGGGTGAACATGTTACTGTAGGTTATAGTGATTTCTAACGACAACAACAAAATAGTTTCCTATACATCTTAGACCCAGCCATGGAAACAAGGGACCTACAGAAAGAAGATGCTAATAGTAAAATCCAGTAAGGGCAATAGAATTAAGATATGAAAGTGATCTGACACAGATTATAAAATAGAATATACTTAGTATACACAAAGAAGTGAATGTATAGTATAAATATTAACACAAAACTGGAAACTGATGTCAAAGTCAAATTTTTATAAAAGAGCCAGATATATATTCTAGAAGCTAAAGATATGATAGCTGAATTTAAAACTAAACCAAAAAAATATAAAGCAAAGTATAAAAGTAGATGTGGAAAGTTTGAAACAAAAAACAGATAAAATAAAATGAAGAAGGCCTACAAAACAAAAAGTTAATTCAGAAAGTACAAGGATCTTTTAAAATTTAAAAAAATAAATAAATAAAGACAACACTATACTAAAATGTCAAGAGATTTGAACATAGACTACACAGGAAGGGTAATCCAACTGCTTCCTCAAATATAAAAACTGTTTCTCTTAACTAGGTATCTAGAAATATAAATTAAAACCTATTTTTACACTGTTGGTGGATGTGGTCAATTAATTCAACCATTGTAAAAGACAGTGTGGCAATTCCTCAAGGATCTAGAAATAGCAATACCATTTGACCTAGCAATCCCATTACTGGGTATATACCCAGAGGATTATAAATCATTCTATTACAAAGGCACATGCACACATATGTTTGTTCACAATAGCAAAGACTTGGAACCAACCCAAATCCCATCAATGATAGACTGGATAAAGAAAATACGGCAAATATACATCATGGAATACTATGCAGCCATAAAAAAGATGAGTTTATGTCTTTTGCAGGGACAAGGATGAAACTGGAAACCATAATTCTCAACAAACTGACACAAGAACAGAAAACCAAACACATGTCCACTCATAAGTGGATGTTGAACAATGAGGACACACGGACACAAGGAAGGGAACATCACACACTGGGGCCTGGTTGGGGGGCTAAGGAGAGGAATAGCAGGGGATGGGGGCATTAGGGAGGGATAGCATTAGGTGAAATACCTAATGTAAATGATGGCACAATGGATGCAGCAAACCACCACCATGGTACTTGTATACCTGTGTAACAAACCTGCAGGATCTGCACATGTATTCCAGAACTTAAAGCATAATAATAATAAAAAAAAATAACATGAGAAGACAAACCACAGACTGGGAGAAAATATTTGCAAAACACATATCTGATAAAGGATTTGCTATGGTTTGGATGTGATTTGCCCATGCGAAAATTTATATTGAAATTTAACTGCCAATGTAAAAGTGTTGGCAGGTGAGGCCTCTACAAGCTGATTAGATCATTAAGATGGATTACTGTCTTTCTGCAGATACTGGGGTTAGTTCCCTGGAGATTGAATTAGTTCTCAAGGGAATAAAGTAGTTCTTTCACGAACAGGCTGTTATAAAGAAGGCCAGTCTCTTTTGTCCCCTCTCTTTCACACATGCTAACATGCCCTTTCACTTTTCTTTCATGCTGTGAAGCAGCCCAAGGCCCCTACCAGATGTGGCCACTCAATCTTGAAGTTCCTAGCCTACAGAATTATGGCTACACAAACCTCTTTAAAAAAAAAAATTAAAACTTACTCTTAGATACTGCTATATTTCCATCATCTTGGCCAAGAGTACAAAGTCTAATAAGAATGTGGAAAAATTGACAGTGTTCTTATTTCCTGGTGGGAGTACATACTGATTCAACTATTTTAGGTGAGTACTTAGAAATGAAGTTGCTTATAACCTCTGGCTCACTTTTAAAAGTATACTTTAGAATGGAATGCATTTTTACAACTGGATATACATAAGGATGATGACTAGAGCAGCTTTGTTCATAACAGCCAAATAAATTGTGACACATTTATAAAATTGTATATTATGCAGCAATATACATTAACAAATTAGAAGGAAGGATTAGATTTATTTCAGGAAGAGGTCTTCTATAGTGCTATGTCGTATTTCTAAAGCCATGTCAGTTATATGAGCTTTCAATTTATTTCTGAAATATATATGTCATATGTGAAGTATATATGAAATACAATTATATAAAATAAATACATAAATGTATATGTATATCAGATTACACCTCAGTGTTCAAGTTTCCATTTGTTTCCTCAGTTACCTAACATTTTGTTAAACTCACCTGACCTAGAATTTTGATCACTTTTGTCTAGATTCCTCCATTTTACCAAAGTTCTTTTCAAAATTTCCTCCCTAAAACTTGGGGAAATAATCTGTTTGATATCTCACTAGAATTTAGCATCATTGAACCCCTTAACTAATTTTAACAACTTCTACCTATTAGATGCATGTCTCTTTTAATTCCTGTGGAGCTCCTGGTTGAATGAATTTTCTACAGCTTTCTTTTTATGAAGTTTAAAGCTATTGCTTCATGAACCCAAATAACAATGAAAACAAACCAAGAATGTATTTTCTATTATAGAATGTGCAGTGTAATGAGTACTGTCCTAAAGTCCTGAAACCAACTGTTATGTGTTGGGTGTGCCTTTTCTAGCCATGTAACCATAAACCAGTTATCCAAATTCCATTAATCTCAGTTTTCTGACCTATGAAATGGTGCTAATAATACTATGCAGAGTTGTATGAATTTAATGGAACATAAAAGTTTCACATTTGATGCTAAAATGATAGCTATTATTATAGCTAATTCTTTAAATAATGGTAATTCAATTGTTCAAAATAATATTGACACATTTATGGGACACTTGGTTGACTATAAGCATACATTTACCAAAGTATATTTGATTCTAGTTTACTCTCTTTAAGAATATAAATTCCATAACTCAATACAAACCATAATACAAATCATAATAGATATAGTAAATTCTCTGATTTTTTTCTTACACTTACTTTTAAGGCAATATTGTTTACTGTTGAATATGAAGAAGCTTTAAACAAGCTTGTCTTATTCCAAATTTGTATGATGCTTTCTTATGAAATTAGATTATAGAATTGTGTGAAATAAATTTATACAGTTAATACATTTATCTTTAAAAGACCAGATGTTCAATTTAGCATTTTTTAAAAAGATTTAAAATTTAAACCTTAAAGCCAAGTTCTTTCAGCATTATTTACAGTCTGTCTCCCATGCACTGCAAATATTGCTTTAACCTAAACTAAATATGTGTATTCACACATAACTGAAATGAATTTTATACCATCGTTTTTCATGGTTAGTTGCTATTTCTTCTTCTCTACTTACATTTTTTTGGAAAAAATAAATAAATAAATAAATGCAATTCTACCAAAACAAATATTTATTAAACTTTGCTTCAGCTCATATTGGGTCATATTGTATTTTATATCTGCTGGTACTGACTGTCAATTTGACCGTTTAATTTTTAAGATTCCATTTCTCTTTAACACAATAATTATTCATGTCTGTTTCCTTTTCAATTTTAAAAATGCCACTACATTTGTGACGTCAACTACAACATCAGTTTTAAAATCTAGAACATAAACTCCATGTTGGCAAGGATTTGTCTTGTTCATGACACAAAAATATTGGCACTAAATGAATCTTTGTTGATTGAATGAATGAATTATGTATCTGACACTAGCAGAGCTGACAGAAGCAGAGATGAAGCAGAAAACCTAATGACTGTCAAATGGGTGAACCCAAAGATGAAAAGACACTTTTAGCTTAGTTACTTTGATATTCACTCAAAATAACACTCCAATTTTGCATGAGTTTTTGGAATGAAAACAGCTCTACTCCTAAATAATAAATGTATTAATTGCACTCCTTATGAGTTCTGACAGCAGTCAGCTTTGTGGGTTTCTGATTTGATTCCAAGGAGTTGAGTGTCTCTGTGATTTATGTAATAGGCAGCAGTGTCATGAAGAAAGGCTTGTAGGATAAAACTTCTTAAATACAGGGACACAGATGGCTGCCTGTGAGTGTGTGGTGAGTGTTAATGAAAATGCACTGAACGGTGAAGGAAGGCCAGCAAACAACCAAGGACAGGTGCCCAGAGTTTTTTAAAAGATATACTAGATACTTTTTTTTTTCCCTTCGTGCTAAGTTTTAAATTCATCTTTGCTCTGGAAATCCACAAATACTCAGGAAATTATGAACACAAGGTGAGTATTAAAGGATGAAAACAAAAACAAAAAGAATTGAGTAAATTATAAGGGTTCATCATTGATTTCGGCCATGCTTCTCTATGCTTAACTGCTTACCAATAAATTACACATGTGAATTTTTTCAAAGCAACCCTTTCAGATCAGGCTGTTAAACCAATACAAAAGGCCTTATGCAATTCTTTGTATCATCATCTGGATTTTCTATATTGATTATCTATCCTGAAAACCATCTATTCATAAATGTTCACACATTGAACTGCCATATACTTAATATAACCATATTCCCTGTATAATTAGGTTACTATTCTATTTGTATCCTACCAACTGTTCAATTTCTTCAGTGCTTTTGCTCTTATTTCTCACAGAAGTCAATTCACTGCATATTAGGCAAAATAAAGAGTCATGGCAGTTCAAAAGGTGATTTGGAAAGTGTTTTTCTGAGAACATACTATGTCACAGACAAAGTATTTCTATAACATCATTCTAACACCTTCATGTAATACTGTGTACTTAGTAAGCTTTCATTCAACAGTCATAAAGTCTGCCTTTACACATTTTTCTAATTCAAGAATCAACCCTTCATAGCCCAGGCAAAGCCCATTTTATGTGAAAATTGCTTTAACTGCCAGTCCAATTTTCATTTAATCCACTGCTCTGGAAATCTAAAAGGACAGACAAGGAATATTTTATAAAATGGCATTTTGTCCTCCTAACCTATGGAGTCTGTATAAATAAACATTTGGTCAGAGAGCTAACCAGGAGTTTCAGACTGACAAAGAACAAGCAGATTGCTTGCTCCCAGCGATTCATCATTATTTTTTTTACAGGAACCCCAAAAGCAAAATCAGAAACGTTTTTTTTTTTAATTTTTTAAATTTTTTAAATTGAATTATGCTCTTCTAAACTCATCTGGTGCCATGGACATAAATCCAAAACAATTCATATGCACCACAATTCAAGATGCTGCCCTTCAGAAATTTTACTAGTGGGAAGTCTTAGTCTCTAAAGCAGATGAGTTTTGGAGTCAAAAGTGTGAGCCTCAGCTTTGTTAACTGTTAAGGGCAGTCATCTCAGAACTACATAGTGTCTGGCTTCCCATGCTCAACCATCTAATGCATCTTATTTTTATGTTCATAACTCATAAAAAGGCCACCTCTGTATTCCAGACACCCAGACACCCAGTCAAACCACCTTGAGAAACATATTTTTAAGTGTACGCGTAGTCCAAAAAATCTTAATGTGCTAGAAACATAGCAATTCCCACAGCTCCTGCTGACATATTGCAATACCTCTGCTTCCCTGTGTCTAGCTCCATAATCACATGACTATTACCAATGAGTCAATGCTTTCCCTTTCAAAGAATTCTGGTAACAGATCCTTAGCCAAAAAGCAAGAGAGCTGCTCTTCTGTTGATACATTGTTCTGTAACAGCTTTCAAAATTCTTCTTTTTAGTAGTTTAGTACTTGTGTCTGTTAACTAAGATCTTTGTTGATTCCTCCTGTTGCACTATATTAGGGACAAAGTGTCAGAAGATAGAACAAGATCCCATCTTCCTTTCTACTGTACTTGGCTTGCTCCTGAATATATGACCTCGCTTTAAGTAGTGCTTCCTTGTGAAAGTCTGTAGTGGAAACTATAATGCCAACTATTTTTTTTCCCTCAAAGTAAGAAAAACTGATGGAAGTGATTTATATTCAGTATAATCCAAAACACTAGAGTTAGGCACTCTAGTGAATTTTGGTAAAGAAAACATTGCATGGACTCTATGTCAATGATATGGTAGTTTGGGCCAATTAATATCTCTAAATGTTGGATACAATTTATTCAGACTTCAAAAAGGCTCACAAAATATTGAGCTTCTTACAGTTTCTAGAGGGCGCAAGGCAAGAATTTCAGTTGATTATTTAACAACACAAGTTTGAACTGCCTGGGTCTCTTTATACATAGATTTTTTAAAAAGTGGATCAAAATATAGCATTTGTGGGATTTGAAACCAATGTATATGAGAATGGTTGACTTTTAGTATACATGGGTTCCACAGGGATGGCTGAACATCTTGATTATGCACTGATTTTGGTATATGTGGGGGTCCTAGAACCAATCTCTGTGTATATCATGGGACAACTGTGTATCAATCACTGAAAGGAGGGATTTCAGGTTGGCTGCAGACCAAGAAAAATCCTGAATTCACTCTTTGGTAAGGACCTTTCACCTTGGAGCAATTATATTTCTTTCTAAATTAAATATTAAAAATAATTTTAAAATATTTTAACAAAAGGTAAAACAGTTCATTTTCTTATCAGTAATAATACACCACCATTTAAAACAAACTACCCTTCTCTTATGGATTAAACTGTGCTGGCACCACAAAACCAATAGAGAAAAATCACTTTTTCAGATCTTACTAAGCTTCTGTCAGCCTCGATGAGCCATCTGCTTTTCAAACCTGCCAAATCAGGCCCTTTTAAAAAGAATTAGTTAATTATTAATTCAATTTTATCTTTTTCTAAAACCACTTTAAGTTTTCACTGAAATATGCCTTTTGCCTTCACATGTGCTTTATACTGATGGATGTTTAAGTGGATGATACTAGCTCTGGCATCATCTAGAAAATAAAAATTCTAGAAAATATGTTTGCTGCATAATTATTATATATGTATTATATTGTCCATTTTATTTCATCCATCTTATCCTTATTCATTAAAAATACTTTTGGTAAATTTATATATATATATATTTATATAAAATATGCTTTATAATTATGTGAACTAATTAAAGTTGTGTTTTGCTAATTGGGAAAGCTTTTGAGATACACACTGGATACTGAAGTAGGGTTTAAGAATTGAGTTGGAAATCATTAATCTACAATTGATTCTGGACACGATAAAAGCTGATAAAACTGATAAATTCAGTTTACGGAGGTAGCTTACTTTATGAAATGTAGCCCCCTTATCCTTTTCATCATTTAAATTATAATTGGGGGTAGAATGATACCTGTAATTAATTAAGAATAAGATCAAAACTCAGTTTAATCAGGGAACTACCATGCCTTTATCTTTAAAAATTATTACAATAATTTGCAAAGTAGCATATTATTGTGCTTTTACAGATGGGGAGATTTGAATTTCAAAAATTGGCTTCTTATACATGCAAATGATTTATTATCTACAGCATTTTGAATTATTCTCAAAATTATATGGGAATAAATTTCAGATACACAATCACATCTTAAAGAAGTACTTTTTTTTTTTTTTCAGTTTGCTGGAGAAGAACAATGAAGGATTCAAAGAGGAGACTGTTCCCCATTCTTAAGAACACAGGCATAGGGAACTAATCAAAAGCCTTCGCCAGGCAAAATAGCAAGGACCAGAGGTCTTACTATTCACTGAATAGCCAAGTGACTGCTGAGTCAGCTGTATAGATGAAAAAAGGCTTCAATGAGTAACTGTTACTCCTATTGAATTGTGTAATGTGAATAGTCTCATCTACCTGTTATTTCCTCAGAACTTTTATGTTTGGGTGATAGCTTCCTAAACACTAGAATAAGAATATTATAGGAAGAATAATTTAGTAAAAATAATTCTATTTATCATCCAGATATTAAGCAGACTTTATGTATTCACTGGATATATGAATTACCTGAAAATATAAAGTATATTGAGAACAACAGTGCTTGTGTCTTTTTCTTTGCTGCTGTGTCTTTAGTACCAAGTATTATGGGAAATTAAAAAAATATTTGTTGGATGAAAGGATTATTTTTGTACTTAACTATAGTTTTCTGAATTTCTAACTACATGTACAACACCAGCAGACTCTCTGGGGTGGTGAAGTATGAAATTTAGCCCTCAACATCCTATAAATTAGGTCCTCATAATTATTGGAAGACAAATTCTAAAACCTAAATTGGAAGAATGTTTATAACCTGTATAGTGCCCATGGCTAGTGCTGTGGAAATTTACATCAACGAACAGTGATCATTTTAAATGCAAGTGAGATCATGTAACTCCACAAAAGCCTGGGATCCACAATTAATTCAGTGATAGAAACAAAGTCCTTTGGTAAGGCTGGCATGATCTGAATTCCCTATTAGTTCTTCAATCTCATTCACTATCCCCCCACCACACATTTAACTCCCATCAAAACCCACTGTCCTATTTTCAATTCCGTTTAAACATGGACGATATTGTTAAGCCTCAGAGCTGTTGCACTGGTTGTTTTCTTTTTCTAGAACACTGTTTCCCTAGATATCCACATGGCTATTTCACCTTATTCAAGTATTTGCACAGTTAAGTTCTCAATGAGACATACTCTGATCACTCAATATAAAATTGTTTATTGCCTCCCACACAAATCTTGTTCTTCCCTGTTCTGATCCCTTGTCCTTTGAATAACCATAACTTGTAATGCATTAAAAGATTTATTCATTATGTACTGTTTGTCTTCTGCTATAGTATAAGCTGTATACATTTAGAGATCTTTCTTTCTTTTTTTTTTTTTTAGGTCTTCTAAGCATCTAGACCAGAGTTTAACTTTTAGTTGGTACTTAGTAAACTTAAAATTATTTTTAATTTTGTCATGATGTGAGATAAAATTGTGTTAAATGGCAACATATGTATAAGAGTACATATCCCAATTGTAAAAATGAACCTTAGTATATTCAATATATTCAGAATATGCAATTCAGGTATAAGCACCTGCCTGTTAGTAACCTTATATTTCTTTGGGATGATTTTTCTATGTACATTACGATCTGCCAAGTAAGTGCTCACAAAATACGTGTCGCATTCACTGAATAAATATGAGCATTATTGTTTCAGACAACTTTAAGCATATTGTAAAATGTCTGATTTGATTGAGCCAGTCTTTCCTCGTACTCTCATCTAATACAATGACAGCATATCAAAGTACTTGGTAACAGACAGATGGTTTAAGTTCCTTAGATGTCAGCAGCATTGCTAATTATGCCTATTCAAATCTTTACACATTTACAGATAATATTACGACTCAATGAGTTTATCCTAAACCATTGGAACCAACTTATACAATTTTTGAATTTTGTTAAGCTTGTGAGAGATTTTCTGGGGCATCAATTTAAAAAAATATTTGTTTATTATAAGCCACATACATAAAATACCTTCATATAGAGAAGGTAAGGAATCTTCAATGCCTGAGATAATTCTGGAGTTTCCTGGCAAATATCCAAATTGGTACGTTTGCAGTGCAAAGATGATGTTGCAGTGGAAAAATAATTTTCTGAAAAGTAACTTTGTTCACCAGTAAATAACCAGTAAAAAGTGAAAATACTTTAAGATTAGGAATTTATTTTTTATTTTGTTTTTATATAGAAAGAAAAGCTGTTATACATGTTTAAATATTACATTTATTATATAATCCTTTCCTTCTATTTCAAAAATATGTTTAGTCAACTTCATAATTTTTTTTTTAAATAGAAGCATTTCTTTTTCATCATGATAGATTTCTATAAGAAAGGTCACTGTAATTTTACAGAAGAACTTTTAATTTCATACTCTAAAGTTTGGACTTCTTGCTACATTTAGTTTATTTACTGGGAAAAAAAAGAAAAAGAAAAAAACAATGTCAGGGCCTTCCAAATTACAATTATATCTTCTGGTTCTGTAGTTAATGAAATAATAAATTAATGGCTACAGTTACAAATTACTGCATCAAGTACCAAAGACACCTATTAAAATAAGATTTAAACATTTTCCATATTTTTATACCTTCAAACAGGAAGAAAAATATATTAAAGGGATATCCTGAAAATATTGTTATATTGTTTTTCTTTAAATGTTTATTTCTTTGGGGAAAATTACTGCTTTTTGCTATATCTCTAAAATTTAAGTCAAAGAAATAGTTCTTTGATTTAATTGACAAAGATCTTTCCTGTGGCAAAAGAATAAAGGCCATATGGCTCATTTGATCTGATCACCATCAGATCGTGTTTTAAAGTGAACCAATAAAGGAATATATTTAATTTATGAGTCATTTCTTCAATTATTGAGAAAAATTTTAGCAATAGACAATTATTTCTCCAAATGTTTTCTAACCACTTTTTATGTTTTTACATATTGATTTGTCTAGCATTTGTTTTACTCTATCATGATAGGTTGTACTCACATATCACCTTACTACAGAGGTATTTTTTCCCAAACATCACATGCAAAACAGAGCCCCTCATTTCCCTTTTTTCTGCTTATGCTTTATTCTCTTTCAAGGCACTTGTAACTACATGAAATACTGTTCTGTCTATTTTTTAAATTATCTACATTCCCTGCTTTCTCTATCCTACCCCCAAACATAAGCTATTTGAGAACAGGGGCTTTGTTTTGTTTGAGACCATATATCTAACTTGTACAATTTTCTAAGTCACGTAGAAGATAATCAAATGTTTGTCGAATAAAACAAGTGTGCAGATATCAAGTATAAGTATTAAATCAGTATTAACTTGCTCCTTTTTCTGATTCTGTAAAGAATCATTTTATAGCAATATTATAATATAGTCAATGCCTATGACAGGAAAAAACAATAGTCAATAAATTATTGTTTATATTGAACTATTTACTGTTATGCAATTCCCTTCTTTGTCTTTTTTAGTCTTTGTTGGTTTAAAGTTTATTTTGTCTGAAATCAGAATTACAACCCCTACTGTTTTCTCTTTGCCATTTGGTAGATTTTTCTCCATCCCTTTATTTTGAGCCTATATGTGTCATTGTATGTAAAATGAGTCTCTTGAAGACAGCATACCATTGGGTCTTGCCTTTTTATCAAGCTTGCCATGCTGTGCATTTTAATGTGGACACTTAACCCATTTACATTCAAGGTTGGTATTGATATGTGTGGATTTGATCCTGTCATTATGTTAACTGGTTATTATGCAGGTTTTTTTGTATGGTTGCTGTGGTAACAAATTTCCTTAACATTTGCTGGTCCGAAAAGGATCTTATTTCTCCTTTGCTTATGACGTTCAGCTTGGCTGAATATGAAATTCATGGTTGGAGTTTCTTTTCTTTAATAATGTTGTATCTCTTCTATCTTGTAGAGTTTCTGCTGAGAGGTCCACTTAATTTTTAGTCTAATGGGCTTCCCTTTGTAGATGATCCGTCCTTTCTAGCTGCCCTTAAGGTGTTTTCATTCACTTTGATCTTGAAGAATCTGATGATTATGTGTCTTAGAGATAACATTACTCTGAAGCATTTTGCAGGGTTTTTTTGCATTTGCTGAATTTGAATGTTGGCCTCTCCAGCTAAGTTGAGGAAGCTCTCATAGATGATTTATCAAAATGTGTTTTTCAAGTTGTTTCTATTCTACCCATCTCTTTCAGAGATACCAGTGAGTCATAGATTTGATCTATAAACATAATCCCATATTTCATGGAAGTTTTGTTTATTCCTTTGAATACCATTTTCTCTATTCTTGTCTGATTGTCTTATTTCAGAAAGCCATTTTTCAAGGTCTGATATTCTTTCCTCAGCTTGGTCTATTCTTATGTTAATACTTGCAATTGAATTATGAAATTCTTATAGTGTGTTTTCCAGCTCTATCATGTCAGTTACATTCTTTTCTATATTGGCTTTTGTCTGTTGACTCCCCAGTCATTTAATTATGATTCTTAGCTTCCTTAGATTAGGTTTCAATGTTGTCTTGAATCTCCATGATCTTTATTCCTATACATATTCTGAGTTCTCTTCCTGTCATTTCAGATATCTCAGCTGGTTTAAGAATCTTGCTGGAAAACTACTGTGGTCATTTGGAGGAAAGAACACATTCTGGCTTTTTGAGTTGTTAAAGTTCTTGTGCTGGTTCTTTCTCATATTTGTTGGCTGATATTCCATCAATATTTGGTTGCTGTCTTTGGCTGTTTTTTGTTTTTGTTTTTTAATCCTATTTGATGACCTTGAGGGTTTGATTGTAGTATAAGGTGGGATTTGTTTACCTATATGAAAAACCTAGACATGTATCCCTGAACCTAAAATGTTTTTAAAAATAATAAAATAAATTAAAACATACAATCACTAAAAATTATTGTTTATAATATTGTGAACAATTGAAGTAAACAACAAGTGAGAATGTAAGTGAATAAATGACACTATGTAAAAATATTTTCAGAATTTAGGCCCCATGTGTATATATATACAGAGTTAAGTATTTACATATGTAAGAAATATTATAACTCTTTAAAAATCAATTTAGTTATGCTTTGAATTCTCATTTAATGGGGTTAGTAAAATATTTGATCTGCAGCCTCTCTGCGTCCTCTAGAAATCTAGTGGTTGTTGCAGTTCTAGAGTCATGCTTTCATGATGGAATTTTTAAAAACTGTTTAGAATACCATTTGTCTACATGCCTCTATATTCCTCTTTGGGGTTTTACTGCATTGTCAATGCAGGGCCAAGTATCAATATGAAGCTCTCACAGTTCTTTTGCCTCTCTCCCAACCTGGCACAGTCTCTATTATTGGAGAAAAATACACCGTGATGGTTAATACTGAGTGTAAAATTGATTGAATTGAAGAATGTCAAGTATTGCTCCTGGGTGTGTCTGTGAAGGTGTAGTCTAAGGAGATTAATATTTGAGTCAGTGGACTGGGAAAGGCAGACCCACCCTCAGTCTAAGTGGGCTCCATGTAATTAATGGCCAGCACCGCTGGAATCAAGCAGGCAAAAGGAGGTAAAATAAATTGACTTGCTGAGTCTTCTGGCCTTCATCTTTCCTCCATGCTTGATGCTTCCTGCCCTTGAATATCAGACTCCAAGTTCTTCAGCTTTTGGTCTCTTGGACCTACACCAGTGGTTTGCTAAAGGTTCTCAGTCCTTGGACAACAAAGTGAAGGCTGCACTGTCGGCTTCCCTACTTTTGAGGTTTTGGTATTGGGACTGGCTTCCTTGCTCCTCATCTTGCAGACAGCCTACTGGGGCTTCACCTTGTGACCATAAAATCTCCTAATATACACATCTATCCTATTAGTTCTATCCCTCTAGAGAACCCTGACCAATACACACGTGTTATTTGCTTTCAAACTATTCTGCTTGTTTCATGAAAATTGTCACTACTTTTCATGCTTTCTGCAATATAATAACTTTCTTCTGAGTCTTAGGTGTTGAGAAAACAGAATATTTTGTATGAAATTTTGCTTTCAGACATATTACCTTGCCTGAACCAACATCTTACAGAAATAACTACTTTCTTGAATGGAGTATGGTGAAATAAAAGTACAATGCAGAGAGAAAATATACATATACATATACATATACATTTTACAATACCAGTCAATACAGATATAAAAATAATTGTAATATGAATATATTTGTACAATTTATTACTTCCTTAAAGCTATAAAGGAAGCATATAACTCTAGTTAAAACTTAGCTCTCATTAAAGGTTAGATTAATGTTAAAAGATATTTAATCAAAGTTGAAAATTTTGAAGATTTTAATTTTATGGCAATTTTTTACTGAACTAATGTATGAAATTTCAAGAGGATGGACTTTCCTTCATTAAATAAGCACTATGTAAGCTTGCATGTGTTATCAGACTATATTCTCATTTCTACATTATGCAAAAATGTTTATAAGCCTATGTTGAATGCTTACATAAACTTGAATTAATTTCTTTCTCTGTCATGTATCAACTGGCCAGCTTGAGTTGGTTACTAAAACTACCAAAATCATGTGCTTCACATTTGCAAAATGTATTAGTCCTTATTCCTGAGACTAAGTAAATAAATGCATAAAGCAAATATAAAAATATAAATATAAAATAAATATATTTATTGAAACTAAATAAAATACCTTTAATTCATAAATAATATGTGCCAATAAATTAGCTCAATGCCCTATATTAAATATGTGTATACTAAGTATTTGCATAAATAAATAAACTTTTCTTTTATAAGAGTATTTTATATTTATTAACATATATATGAATTAAAGTATGGTTGTATGTATGTTTATATGTCACTACATAATTTATGCATGTTTTATCTGTCTGGTTATTTTTCTCAGATCTATTTCCTGACCTTGAGATTTTTTTCTGTCTCAGTGAAGTTAAGAATAAATTGTGTTCTTGACAAGAGATTCTTATTTTGCTATAATTATGCAATACAACAATAAAGTTTAACCTGTTACCAGCTCATCCTAATTCAAACAAGGGATCCATTATCCATTTTGAAAGACAGGGTAAATGTGTTAATTGTGTGTGATTTATGTTGGATCAAGGCAGAGTCTTTATCTACATAGTTTATTTTATTTTTTATTTGACAATGATAACCATTTCCTGTTGGCAAAAGCACAATATTTTGCTTCTCTTTCTTAATGCAATTATCTTACATTCATTGGAGACAAGAGGCTTAACTATTTGAAAGCTCCATTATTTTTTCTTACTTTATGTCTAAAGCATATAATGTAATCTATACAATAGAAAAGATTTACAGCAATGATGATTAAATATGCTTAACTGAAGATCATGGAATGAGTAAAAATGAAAAGAAATTACATATCTGTATAAACAATAAAAATATTAAATGTCTATATTCCTGTAAACATCTGATTAAACATCAAAGATTAAAATTCCTATTACCATATCATGAACTGCTATTTGGATTTTGCACATTGAATCTTACTTTTATTATTGAAGTAATTGGATACGTGTAAAATAGTTAGGATTAGCAACCCTGCCACACTAAAGTCATTACCCAAATAATGCTTTGATTTTTCATTTTAAGAACCTTGTAAAGAAGTTTTTAAATCTGCCAGCTAATATGGTATTTGTAACGGCAAATCTATACTCTATTGTTTTTTAATTAATCAATGAAAAAATATAATTAAAAACTCACATATTCTATTTAGATATAGGAATTGGATTTACTCTGCAGTACTGTTAGATTTCATTTGGTTGTGTTTTGATACTTAATACTTTAATAGGAATGCTTAATCATACTAAATAAATGCTGTATTTCTGATCAGCATTATAATACCAGATGGTATTATAAGCCATCATTTTTGCCTCTTCCACCTCTGTTGCACAGTCTTTGACAAAACCATACCAATGGTAGATAAACTAATATTTTAATATTTAAAATAGTTTATGCACAAAATGATTTCCTCAAAGAAACTATATATAGCAGTGAATGGTGCTGAAGCTACTTTTCTTTGAGTTGTAGATTCATACAAAGTAATACATGACCTGAAGATCCACTTTAACTGAATAATGGAAATAAAAGTGCCCCATGTTAATTGAAGCAAGAAAGCATTTGTATACCTACAAACACATATATGTATCATAGGCCTAATGACAATATGGCTTAAATAGATCACCATACCCCTCACAATCAGGTCCTGTATTAGATCTTAGAAATTTTTTTTAGACAGAATTTGGCTCTGTTGGCCAGATTGGAGTGCAATGGGACAATCTCAGCTCACTGCAACCTCCTCTTCCTGGGTTCAAGTGATTCTCCTGCCTCAGCCCCCTGAGTAGCTGGGATTACAGGAGCCAGCCACCATATAGACTCATTTTTGTATTTTAATAGTGATGGGGTTTCACATTGTTGGCCAGTCTTGTCTTGACCTGCTGACCTCAAGTGATTCCCCTGCCTTTGCCTCCCAAAGTGCTGGGATCACAAGTGTGAGACATGGGACCCAGCCAAACCTTAGAACACTTTAATAATTGTATTTGCTGTATTCCAATGTTTCTGAAGAACATTTTTTATGGTAGTTGGAGACAAACTCTTCTCACCAAGATTGTTCAAGTTAAAATTACAATACATATGTAATTCTTCAATTAAAAGTTTTAATTTTATACTGGGGTTTACTCTGGATGTCTTTCTCATTCTAGATATCAAGAGGAGGGGGAAGAAAGCTTAAGGAGGAGTGGTTATAGACAGTTTTTATGAACATAATGTCAATTTTCCATCTATAGTCTGTTGACTAGAATCAAGTGACAAATAACGAGAAAGGCAGAGAAATATAATCTAACTAAAGCAAAGGATGTGAATTTCAGGGAGCAGCAAGCTAGCAGTTTCTATGACTTGCTAAAAAACATTACCACTAACAAGGATTGCTCACAAAATCAGTCATCAACAGGTGAATTGAATCCAGATGAAATGAACATGATGAAATGCCCTGAAAAATGACTGTACATAAGTAAACAGGCATCTCACATTCTATACAAAAATATGCAGTTGAAAGGTTTTTAGTATCTTACAGGAAGAAAATAATGTATAACAATCTAAAAATCCTAAGCAATTTTCTAAAACTTGACTGGAATACAATAACATTATTTATATAAATTTAAAAAAATATAATGTCAGAAAGTAATCTTTACATTATTGCACCTGATTACCAGGCAATGAATATAGTTTTCAAAATATCTACCCAATAATGTGTTATCTGGACAATTGTTATTTGAATAATAATTTGATACTATTTTTGCTCAGTGTTTTGCTAATGTTTTCCACACAATGAATGCCATCACTATATTTTTATGATGTAAATTTTCTTCTATATACCACTGGCTATTAACAAAGAGAAGGAAAATACTCAATTCTACAAATTAAAAAACAAACCTTGTAATCACAGATTAGAATATTACACTTTACTCTAGAATATGGTTACTTAATAGTACTGTTTTTTCAAATGTTTCTTCTCTATTGTATGAGCTACCCTGAGAGTGTTAACTCTATCACTTAGAATGACCTGAGAAATGCTCATTAAGAAATAAACAGTGAAATCAACAAGATGGCAGACTAGGAGGTGCCAGCGCATATCTCGCCCATAAGAACAACAAAAACAATAAAGAAACAACTGCATATTAATGAATGTAACTGTGGAATATAAGAGAGAGCTCCAGAGTACAGCAAAGAAGTAGCAGAAATGCTGTGGCTCATAGAAACAAAAGCTGACCAAATAGAAGAGTAAGAAACCTTTCGTCTGCAACAAACACTCTACTCTCCAGTCAGGATCAGCAGGAACCCAGGGATGATTCACCCGTCCAGGAAAAAAGTAAGGAACAGGGCCTTAGTAGCTCTCAATGCCACTGTGGGGCATTATAATTTCCAAAGTATACAGTGCCAAACACCATAATCCCAAATGTTGAAATCCTAAAATATTCAACTCTCTCAAGTCTAAAATACTGAAAATCACAATCTCAAATGATCAAAATATTGAAAATGTAATTCTGGAAAAAGCAATTAGGAAAAATATTTAATATATTTATATTTTTAAAAGAAGAAATTTAAAACCAGGAGAACATAGACCACTTTACACAATTGTATTAGTCCATTTTCACGCTGCTACAAAGAACTACCCAAAGACTGGGTAATTTAAAAAGAAAGGTTTAGTTGACTTACAGTTCTACAAAGGAAGGAAGGCCTCAGGAAACTTAAAATCATGGCAGAAGATAAAGGGAAGCAAGGCATGTCTTACATGGTGGCAGGAGATAGAGAGCAATGGGTGAAGTGTGACAATTTTAAACCATCAGATCTCATGAGATCTCACTTACTATTCTGAGTACAGCATGGAAGAAATTGCCACCATGATCCAATTGCCTCCCACCAGATCTCTCCCCTGACATGTGGGAATTACAATTTAAGATGAGATTTGGGTGGGGACACAGAGCCAAATCACGTCAACCATAAAATAGGCAAAATAACATATATATTTTTGCAAGAACAAACATTTCGGTATACCAGTGACAGTTATATGCGTATAAGAGTTATGAGTAGACAAGCCATATTCATAAAGAAATAAGTCAAAATTCAAAGTGCATAAACACATATCACTATTGTTAGTTGTGTGCACCCATCTTTATAACTGCAATCATCTGAAATACTGAAATACATTGATGGAAACCTAAATATTCTGACAAGATGCATAAAAAACCTTGACGAATCACCACTGCATCACCATACCAGTTGCCCAAAGACCCAAGATTTTTTAAAATTTTAATTTTCACAAAAGCAGATGTACAACAAAAAGTCTCTTCAGCTAATTGAGGAAGTTTCAATGTCTTTATGTACATGCACAATACTTGCTCACAAAGTCAACATTGTGATAATGCACTTTTATAAAATCACTTTATAAAAAAATACATAAAATGGATTAGAACTCCGTAAAAGCCTTCATACAATTTATACCTTTACTATTAGAGATGACAAAAACGTGAACCACAGAGCATACTAAATGGTAAAAAAAAATGATGCTGACAATATAAAATAGTTTTTAAAAAACCAAAAAAAAGATAAACCAAAAACCAAACTAAAAAGGAAATGTGTCCTGTAAAAAGGTGTATTACAGAGATAATCCATAAGAACTGGCCAACTTTCATGATCATTAACTATATTTGAAGTCTTGCATTCACCATGATGAATAGCTGCTTTAGTTCTTTAAGACACAGCACTCCGGAGAGCATATGTTTACATTCATTTTCTGTGTGACACACTCTTTTTGCAGTTCTTCTATGACTTAATATACACGGACATGAGCCTTTCCTATCAAATGTTTCCATCTTCTGTGCCATGGTTCTTTGCTGTTTTGGGTATGCAGAAATTCACACTTCATGGGCTCATCTATAGACCACAAATTTGGTGGAAACAATATGGTAATCCAACTTCAAACACCATTGCCTACGTGTCTTCTTATCCTACCATGTACACCGATTATATACAATACAGTAACTTCAGTGGCTTCTTGGGCAAATGCACCTCTAATTCATTAAGAGCTCCTGCAATGTCATCAGCTGTTAGGAATGTCAATGCAGGCAAATAATGCATTTTTAACCTGAAGTTATCACATCACATGGCTAATCCACTTATCTAAATTCTCTACCAAATGCATTAAAATAAATGGAAAAAAAAATCTTCATTGGTAACACTTTGAAATTTACTTTTAGAAGACTTGCTAGCACCTAATTCCAAATCTATTGTTATATTTTAGGGATTCATTGGAAATTTGTTTTCCTCTGCATAAGGACAATAAGAGACTACTAGTTTAGCCTAACATGATGCAACTATCTTGTGATTATGATTTTCAAGTTACTAGACATTAGAGACTTAGAATTTAAAGACTCTGCTCTTTATGGATTATGAACATCCAGATTTCAACATCTGAGAATATGGCCTTCGGTACATGTCTTTCAAGATTATGATCCAAACTCCCACTAAGGAGACCTGTAGCATTTTGCCACTGGGGACTCCTGCAGTCTTCAAGAGCACTGAGCCCATCTGAGGGAGCTTTCCGGAGTCTGCTAGAAGAACCAGTGCTGCTGATGTACTGTGCTGTGCCCCACTCCCAGGACCAGAGTAGATTTTGCACCTTTCCATCCCTGGGCCATCATTGCCACTGCACTACACGGTAGCTGCCTGGGGTGCATGGTATCCCTCCATCCCTGGCATGAGTAGCTGCTGTGCCCCATCCCTATGGTCTTGAGTCAATACATGCCCTTCCATTTCTGGAGCCTGAGTTGCTATGGAGCCTGTAGTCCCAGGACAGGAGTCCTCACTGTGTTATGGATGCTCCCCCATCCAGGGAGGCCCCAGCTGCTTCAGTGTAAGTATTCCCAGGAACTGATATCATTGCTGCACTGCACCCTGCTACTCAGGTCTGTGGTGCCCCACTTAAACCAGGAACCAAAATAGCTGCTGAGCTGTGCCCCACCCTCCAACGCCTGAGTTACAGCTTCACCCTTACTCCTAAAACTGAGCTGCTACAGTCACATTAACCTTGGGACCACACCCCTCAGAGGCAGAGTCACAGCTATGCTCTTCCATTTCTGGGGCCTCACTCATGCTGTATACCTCACACCCTGGAAAATGAGCCACAGCTGTACCTCAACATTCCTTGGGCCGTTCTGCCACTTTATTCTCCCACTGTGGTCTAAGCTACTGTGGTGTCTGATAGCCTAGGAAATGAAATCACCACTATGTGGGGGCCCTGCCCACTGGGGCTCAAATTACCACTGTGTCACAACTCCAGGGCTGAGCTGCTGTGGATCCATACCAACCATAAGGCCCAAGTCACTATTATAGCCCACCAACCTTGGGCCTCACTGCTGGGTCATCATACCCACTAGGATCTGAATGACCAGAGTGCTGCAGTACCCCAGGGATCCAAGTGCTGCCTCCTGCCCTTTACGGCCTCAGTCACAGCTGCACTCATACATCCCTAGGAACTAAGCTGCCACTGCTGTCTTCCTCTGTAGCCTGAACCACCGAACTATTCCTTAATCCCGAGGGCCATACCACTGTTGTATCCTGCCCCCTGAAGTCTGACTACAGCTATAACTTTCTAGACTCTAACCCATGGGGCTGAGACACCATGGCATGCCTCAGAGTCTCAGACCATGGATTCATGGATGACCTGTACCTGCCATGCATCAGTGAGTATGCCCACATCCCAGGACTAAGGTGCTATATTAGTTATGAGAGACCCTGAGCCTAGGAAAGAGCCTCTGCAGCTGATATAAGTGCCTATGTTCTAGGACATGGTGCCTCTGAAGCTATCTGCAGATCACCCCAAAGTCAGTGCTAAGAGGAGTCTGTGGCTTGAAATTCTCCATATGAAGAAAAAAGCACCTGAAGTTGTCAAAAACCCATATTACCATTGCTACCATGATAAATAATTGTAGCCTTGGCTACTAAGTTCCCCTTCAGTTTTTGCCAACACTGACCTCAGCTGAGGGAGCTGTGGAGCCTACATTGCTCTGTTCCCCAGAAACAGAGTCACTACATTCTACCCAACCAGCATCATTACATTCACTTGCAACTAAGATTATTTCCCTGCTGAAATCAGTTTTTAAAGCCTAAAAAGGGTGACTATTTCATTAAATGAACAGATACAAAGCAACAAGAAACATGAAAAAATCAAGAAAATATGACATTACCAAAATAACATAATAATTCTTTAGTACATAACTCCTCAAAAATGCATATCTACAAATTACCTAAAAAGAAAATCAACATAATTATTTTGAAAAAGTTCACTCACTCAGATACAAGAGCACACAAATAAACTCAATTAAATCAGAAACACATTACATGAATAAAATGAGAAATTTAACAGAGACAGAAGTTAGAAAAAAGAACCCAGTGGGAATCCTAGAGCTGAATAATATAATGAGAAAGATGAAAAAAATGCAATAGAGATCTTCAACAGTAGACTTGATCAAGCAGAAAAAAAAAAAAAAGAATAGCAAACTTGACAAGTTTTGAAATTATCCACTCAGAAGAGAAAAGATAAAACAAATGAAGAAAGCCTATAGGACTTATGGGACACTAGTAAGGGAGTCCATTATGCATTATGGAAGTTCCAAAAGGAAAATGGATTGGGAAAGAAGTAGAAAGCATGTGTTGAAAAGTAATGGCTGAAAACTTCCCAAATCTCAGGAAATGTATGGATATTCATATCTATGATACACAACTATTCCTAAACACCTTCAGTTCAAAAATTTCTGTTCTGAGGAACATTATAATCAAATTATCTAATATCAAGAAAATGAGACAAGAGAAAATAGATATTTTACTAAGAGAGGAACCTCCATAAAGCAGTCAATGGATGTCAATGGAGAAACTTTCAGCTCCAGAGCAAATGGAATTATACAATACTCCCCCCCTTATCTACAGGGGTTATGTTCTAAGACCCTTCGGTGAATACCTAAAGTTCCAGGTAGTATGAAACTGTATATCTTTTGTACATACATACCTATAATACAGTTTAACTTATAAATTAGGCATGGCAAGAGATTAACAATAACTAATAACAGAATAGAAAAAATATAATAATATACTGTAATAAAAGTTACATAAATATGGTCCCTCTCTCTCAAAATATCCTTTTATTCTACTAACACATTTAAGGTCCTTTTCATCTTAACTAACTAAATGCTTATTTGTTGTGTTGCAACTTTGCAGTTTCAGGTGGGACAACAAAACTAGCACAATATTTTTTCCTTCTTCAAAATTTCACAGATTGAACATCCATTTTTATCACAGATTTGGGCAACTTCCAACATAACATTTTATTTTTTGACTAAGTGGAAAGCTTTCACCTTTTTACTTAACAGAATTTTATGGCTTCTCTTTGGCATATCCAGCTTCTAGCATTACCACACTGGACTTTTAGACTTTTAGACCATTGGCAGAAAAATAAGGGTTACTCAAATACAAGCACTGCAATATTGTGACAGTCTGTCTTGATAACTGAGATGGCTTCTAAGTGACTAAAAGATGGGTAGTACATAGAGCATGGATCCACTAAACAAAGTGATGATTCACATTTAGAGTGGAACAAGATTTTATCATATTACTCACAATTGTGTGCAATTTAAAATGTATGAATTATTTCTGGAATTTTCCATTTAATATTTTCTGACTGTTGTTTACTACAGATAACTGAAACCCCAAAAAGTAAAACCACAGATGAGGAGGGACTAAGGTATATTCAATGTCTTGAAAGAAAAAAAATGTATATGTCAAATAAGAATACTTTACTTGACAAAGTCATCCTTTAGAAACAAAAAAAAAATAAAGACTTTCCTAGACAAAGCAACAACCAAAAGATAAGGGAGTTCATCAGCACTAGACTTGCCTTACAAGAAATATTAAAGGGAGTTCTTCAATTTGAAATGAAATAATCTCAATTACTAAAATGAAAATTATGAAAGTAGAGGAAAATATATTCTTAAGTTTAGAATACTCTAATATTATAATGGTGGTGTTCAAATCATTTTAAACCATAGAATAAAAACTAAAAGACAAATATATATAAGTAACAAAAGATACATTTCCTAAAGGGATACACAATATAAAAAGATTTTAAGTTGTTACATAAAAAATATTTTAAGTTTAATGTAATAATATAATGGAGGAAATGAAGATTTGAAGCACAGAATTTTAGTATAAAATCAAAGTTGCTATTAAGTTGAAATAAACTGTTATATTTACATAATATGTCACATAATCCTCATCATAACTAGTATGATTTGGCTCTGGTGTTCCCACCCAAATCTATTCTGTAGCTCCATAATTCCCCTGTGTTGTGAGAAGGACCTAGTGAAAGATGATTGAATCATGGGGGTGGGTCTTGCCATTCTGTTCTTGTGATAGTGAATGGGACTCAGGAGATCGGATGTTCTTAAAAACTGGAGTTTCTCTGCACATGGTCTCTCTCTTTGCCTGCTGCCATCTATGTAAGATGTAACTTGCTCCTCCTTGTCTTCCACCATGATTGTGAGGCCTCCCCAGCCATGTGAAACTGTAAGTCCAGTAGACCTCTTTCTTTTGTAAATTGACCAGTCTCAGGTAAGTCTTTACCAGCAGCGTGAAAATAGATTAATACAATAATAGAAAAAGTAATCAAAGCATACCAGTACAGAAAAAGAGGGAAAAGGAAGAAAGTGTCTACAAAACAAACAATAAACAAATTGGCAATGCTAATCCTTACTCATCAATAATTACCTTGAATAAATGGATTAAGTTGTCTACTCAAATGTCATACAATGGCTGAATAAATACAAACCATGATCCAACCATATCTTGCCTACAAGACACGCTTCTTCAGGATAAACAGTATGTTAGGACACCGAACATGTTTTACAATTTAGGAGGATTGAAATCATACCAACTATCTTTTCTGACCATAGTGGAATGAAATTGGAAATCAATGATAGAAGGAGCAAGTGAACCACTATTTAGAAATTAAATAACATATTCCTGAATTGTCAATGGGTCAAAAAATCAAAAAAGAAGCTCAAAATATCTTAAGACAACTGAAAATAGAAATACATCATTTCAAATCCTATGGGATACAGTAAAATCAGTTATAAGAGGGAAGTGAAGTTTATGGTGCTAAACATCTGCATATAAAAGAAGGGAGGTCTGAAATAAACAACATAATATTATACCCCAAGAAACTAAAAAAAAACAAAACAAATTAAACTCAAAATTATGAGAATGAAGAAAATAATAAAGATCAGGACAGAAATAAATCAAATACAGAATAGAGAAACTGTGAAAAAAAAGTAATTTTTAAGACTAAACAAATGTGACAAACCCATATCTAGACTGAGAGAAAAAATTTACCTAAAATCATAAATAAAAGAATGCACATTATAATGGAAGCCTCATAAACAAAAAGGAACATAAGGGACTATTATAAACAATTATATCTCAACAATTGAATAAACTAGAGGAAATGGATAAATTTCTAGAAACATACAACTTAAGATTAAATGAAGAAAAAGTAGAAAGCTTGAAAAGACCACAAATAAAGATATTGAAATAGTTATTTAAAAACTCCCAACAATATTTAAAAGATCCAGTATCAGATGACTTCACAAGTGAATTCTACCAAACATTCACAAAAGGAATACTAGTCCTGCTTAAACTCTTCTAAAAAAATAGAAGAAGAAAAACACTTGTAAACTCATTTTATGAGGCCAGCATCAACTTGATATCAAAGCCAAACAAACACATTACAAAGGAAAGAGATTACAGTCCAATATCTCTGAAAAAACATTTGCATAAACCTTCAATTAAATTCTAGCAAACTCATTCAACAAAACATTAAAGTGCTTATATATTATGACCAACTGGAATTTATTCCTGTGATGCAAGGTTGCATTAACATGTAAATCAACCAATGTGATACTCCACATTAACAGAATAAAACATGCAAGTCACATGATCATCTTAAGAGATGCAGAAAAATGATTTGACAAATGTCACATGCTTTCTTGTTAACACCTCTCAACAATTTAAGTATAGAAGTAAATATTCTCAATCATAATAAATGTCGTTTATAAAAATCTCACAGTTTCTTTACTCCTGCAGAAGTAAAACTGAACACCTTTTCTCTAATATTTTCTAGTACAAGGCAAAGATGACCATTTCCACCACTTGTATTCAACACAGTACTGGAAGTAACAGGAAGCACAGTCAGAAAAAAAAAAAAAGTAAGAGACAAAGAGCAAGACAATGAAAGAAAGAGAGAGAAACAGAAAGAGAGAGAGAAAGAGGGAGAAGAAAGGAAGGAAAGAAGGAAGGAAGGAAGGAAGGAAGGAAGGAAGGAAGGAAGGAAGGAAGGAAGAAAGGAAGGAAGGGGCAAACGAAAAAATTTTTAGAGCTCTAATGTACAACATGAGAACTATAGTTAATATTTATACTGTAATTGGAAATTTGTTAAGAGAGTAGGTTGCAGGTGGTTTTATGATTTAAAAAAATGAGTAATTATGTAAGATGATAAATATATCAATTTGCTTGACTATAGGAACTAATTCACTATGTATGTTAAAACATCATGTTGTATACTTTAAATACATACTATAAAATAAATAAATTTTCACAAAAGAAACAATCAAATGAGGATTATTGAAGTGAAGGCATATCAAAAAAAAAGAAAAAGAAAAAAAAAGAAACAAAAGCCAAATAAGGTAGTTTCTTGTTAATATTTATAATTTAGGTTTGTATCACTTTTTACAAGGATATTGAAGCCTATAATATTTAAAGATGATAAGAACATTTTGTAGGGCTGGAAAATTATCATTGAAAAATAACTAAATATTTGATATAAGTACAAGAAACAGCTTTCACAACTCATCCATGAGCTTGGAACCACAAGGTAACAAAATTGCAAGGTACCATAAAATATTTAAAATTCATTTCATTTGTCAGCTCCTTTGCTTTTAATAATTAATTTGAAATTCACCATTTACATTTAGAGGGTATTTTATACAGACATCTCCATAAAGCATTTTGAGACTCTGTCTTCCCAGAAATGTGGATGAAACATTGAGAGTTATTTTTACTTTTATTACAACTTCGAAAATAGCATTAAAACATGCACATGCAAACCCTATATTAAAACCTTAATATATTATCAATCATCCTGAAGATCTTTTTAAGTGAGTTAAATATTGTAGATGGTGTTTCAGCTCCCCTACCTCTCTACCAGACACCATTATCTAATTGTTCTACTTTCCTCACTGGAACTTGCTACCCATAGTTTTAGAGTGTTATTATAGTTCTTTATCTAAAAACAGTTTTCATGTGTTCATTTTTTAAATGTATATAAATGTATTATAGGCCCTGCAGCATTCAACGTCTTTTTAAAAAATTCATTATTGTATTTTAAGATAGTTTTACATCAATACATGTAGATTTGCTTAGTTTATTCTATGGTATGATGTATAGTATTTTAATGTATGAGAAGTCACTCTTTATACATCCATGTTCCTACTTGTAGGCAGTAAGATCTGCCACTCCTACATTTTAATTAAGGCATTCTGTAATGTATGGCCAAATGTATGTATACTCACAAACTAATTAGCCAGGTGCAGTGACTCACGCTTGTAATCCCAGCACTTTGGGAGGCTGAGGTGGGCAGATCACTTGAGGTCAGGAGTTCAAGACCAGCCTGGCCAACATGGTGAAATTCAGGTGAAATTAGCCGGACATGGTGGTGGGCACCTGTAATCCAAGCTATTATGGAATCTGAGGCAGGAGAATTGCTTGAACCAGGAGGCAGAGGTTGCAGTGAGCCGAGATTGCACCATTGCACTCCAGACTGGGCACCAGAGCCGAGAACCCTCAAAAAACAAAACAAACAAACAAAAAAAAGAGCTAACTTGGGGTGTGCCTTACATTTACTAAATATTTTCCAATTTTTTGTAAGTATTTTTACTACCTGACACACCTACCATCATTATATAAGGTTTCATGTTGGCAGTAGTGCAGATATCAAAATTATGTTTTTGCCAATATCATGGCTGTGAAATTATATGTTTTAAAATGTATTTTTCCTAAGTAGCTTAAATTTGTTTCTCCATAAATGTGCTTATTTTTCAAAGTCACTCTTTTATGCATTTTCTTTCTGATAATTTTTACATAGGATCAGTTTGTGGCTATCTATGTATTGAGTATTACTGATTAGAATGTGGATTGCAATTGATTTTATTCAAATATTGTTGCACAAAATATTTTTATATAGCCAAATTAATAAAAAATGCTTCCATTAATTTGGTGTCACTTATTCTACTAATTATAATATGCAATTTGGTTTCTTTGTTTCAGCTTTACTTCAATGTTGTGGTTTTTCACTTATCTTTATTTGATTTTTTTATTATGTAGAATTTTACTATGTTCTAAAGATTGGCAGCCTTTTTATTTTAATCCATTCGATAGTTGTTTCTCAGTGTACTAAAACTTACCTTCCTTGTATTATGAATATGGTTAGTATTTAATATGTTTAGCGGATTAACATTAACTTTTTTTCTATAGAGTGTTTGTTTAGTTATGCTCAGGTTTTTGTTTGTGTTTTATTTTTCTTTCTTTTTTCTTCTTATTTTTAACAAGTTCTTTGTACTTTATGATTTGTCATTTTTTAAATACATTACAAATCCCCAATATTTATTTATTTTGCATTTTTCTCTATGGGTTTTCTTTTTAACTCATTTTCTATTAACATAAAATTGCTTCTCTCTTCAAATGAAGGTGAAATAATTAGTTTTTTTTAAATCGTAAGTTAAAGTTTGAAAGGCTTTATTGACTCACTTATTATTTAACATTCTATTCATATTTTCTTTACCCTTTAATTCTTGTTTTTTATTTGGTTTCATATTTTAAATTAATAAATATTTAGAATTATTTGGTGCATGATTTGCACTGTGCATTTATTTAATCTTTATTCAAATGCTTATCTAGATGTATTTTAATTTTGAAAAGCTTTGTGATTTGCTGACAGGGTTTGAGTTACCTATGTATAGCGATTATATAATTTTTCTACCTAGATCTATTTGTAGGAGAATTTAATTTAATTGTATAATATGGATAATTTCTATTCTTGGTGATTTTTAGAGATGCATCTTATGTTTAATTACATTTATAAATTAATGTTTTGAACAATCTACTGATAAACATTGAGATTTCCCCCAGATTTTAAAAACAATGAAATAAAAATAAATTCATGTATATAGCATTTTATTTCTATGTAAGTATTTGGGTATTAAAAAATTTGTAGGTACAGCTACTGAGTCAATACTTCCGTTTGTTTGAAATATGGACAGAAAATATCAAGTAGTTTACTTTTCTGGAACTTCAAAAGTGTACATTTTTGCCAATAAGATTGGTGGGAAATGGCAGTGCACTACAATTTTAATTTGTATATTTTTTCATTAACTGAGCTTCAGAATATTTTCCCATGATAAGGAGATTTGCACATATTTTAGATCTTTTCCTTAAAATATCTGTTTGTACTGTTTGTTAAAGTTTCTATTTGAATTGTTGTTTTATTTTTATATTTCCAACTTTATTGAGGTACAACTGATAATCAAAAATTATACATACAAAATGTATAGATATATAAATTTAACATATATGCAATGTATAAGTAGGTATATAACTTTAACATACATATGAGTTGCTTGATTTAACATCAGTATAAATTGTTAAACATCCACTACAATCAAGCCACTTAACTATTGTTTCATATAGTTTGGGTGTGGGTGTGCCTGTGTGTGTGTGTTAAGAACATATTAGATCTCCCTCTAAATGAAAGGTATTAAAAAGACACAATGGGAGAATATTAGTCTTTTTAATGGTACTTAGGAAACAAGATATCCACATGCATAAATATGTAATATGACCCATATCTCACACTATATACAAAAATTAATTCAACATAAAGACTTAAATAACCAACATTATTAAACAACCAGAATAAAACATAGGGGAAATATTTTTGACATTGGCTTTGACAGTGAATTTTTGGATATATCACCAAAACTACAGGCAGAAAAAGCTAAAAGTGACAAATGGGATTATATTAAAAATATTTTGCACAACAGAGGTAACAAGTAAGAGAGTGAAAAGACTACCTACATGATGGGAAAATAATCTGTAAACCTCATCTTCGATAAGCGCTTAATAGTCAAAATAGGTAACGAATTCATGCAACTCAATAGCAAAGGGGAAACCCAGCTGCTTCCATGATAGTCACCACCCACCAGGCCCCTCCTCCAACACATGGGGATAAGAATTTGACATGAGATTTGGGTGGAGACACAGAACCAAACTATAACAACATGGCTTGACAAATATATACTAAGATAGATAGATAAATAAACAGGCAAATTAAAATAAATTAATTGACTCCGTGGTGTGCATGTATCAAATCAGAAACAAAGAATGGGCTCCGTAAGTACCCTTATTTTTGTTGATTTTGTCACAAGTTATACATAATTGAAAAGAGAATGTTTAGGCATAAGACATATATGGCTGTAATGTGGTGAAATGTGTTAACTATCCTGATTAATTTCCTGAATATGCAATGTTGCATGTGTTATTATTATCCTTGGACCTATTTATTCCTATTTCAAAATTTAAAAACAAGCAGATGTATATGTATGTATACACACAGGCACAACTCTATGTATAGACACACAAATGTACATAAATACACTTACATACATGTTCTTGGCAACTACATATATATGTATGTATATAAATTACTTGCAAATATAAGAATATAAGAGACAAATAATTATTTTTTCCAAACTGGGAAAAGAAAAACGAGGTATAACCAAAGGTACATAGAATCAGACAGTCTGTCAATGAACTCCAAGTGTCTGCTATGTTACAGACATTGCAATAAGGACTGGGGATATAATAACCAAAATAAACAAACCCGCATGACTATTACATAAAGTAAAAATATCAAGAGCAGGATATGAGATAGAATAAATATGAGCTTCTAATAATACCGCATTAAAAATAAACAAACAAAAGTCTTTTTCTATGGAAGATAAAGAAAACTAATATTTTCTCACTGTAGAATTTGCATTACCAGATGAGCAGGGCAGGGTGAGCGTAAAGTTTCATATTTTTTATTGGGTTTCACAATGCATTTCTACATAGAAATTAAAATACAACATGCTATACAGATTATAATGTAAAAAGATAGATATTTGTTTACCAGTTTGTAGACTTAGCACTTCATTACAAGTTCTATATGTAACAAATCCCATTTACCAACATATTAATGTATAGCTGTATGCAATCATGATTATATTGATTCTGCTCCACTATCAGAAGGAGAACGAAGGATGCATGCCTTTATATGTGCATATCTATTTGTATGCATAAATACATGTACAGTTAAACTACATACAATAAGTCCTCACTTAATGTTGCCAAAGGTTCTTGAAAATTGCAACTTTAAGTAAAACAATGTACAGCAGGTCCGAAAATAACATTGTTTCATTCAATGTCATATGGTTAAAACATTGATGAAGGAAGAATGGTTTTGTTATACATCGTTTCATTTAAAGTCACAGTTTTCAAGAACCTTTATATATGTTGAGGACCAACTGTAATGATAATCATGGTTATTATTAGTAAAGGACACGGCAGACTAGATGTCAGTGAGGGATACTAATTTACTTGATCCATTGATGAATTTTTACCTAATATTTTAAAGTGCATATTTGGAGTCAGATTACTTAACTATGCTGAGACAAAATGTCCTCATCCACAAAACAATAAATACCTCAAGGTTTTGTTATAAAGCTTAAACAGAAAATTTTTAATGTTTCAGAGCTTGTTTCAATGCTACACTTTAACAACTCAAAAAAATTGAGTTAGTATTAGAATTTTGCTTGTGTTAGTACAATGTTTAAAATGTAAATCATGATACATTCCTACAATGGGAGTTCGAAATTTGTAAATCACATTCACAAGAAAATTCATAGAATTCTAAGAATAATAAGAGACATACCAAAGCACTCTACAATGATGACTGTGACCTGAAAACTTTAGAAACTTTAGGTGAAACCAAGTTATGGGTGGGTGCAGGTGATTTAACTCAATGTCCCTTCTAGAAAATTTTGCCAGGTTGTTTATTTTATGCAAAGGTCTGGTTACTGTTTTAAAATGCCATGGAAAGCTGAACACCAAAAAGAAACTTTATATAAAATCATTGTATTGATCAACACTTAAAAAAAGCCAAAATGACTCTCCAAAAAATATTTTATTCTCAAGTAGACTTAACAGCACAAACTCACCTGTGGAAATTAAGCACATTCCAATCCGGAAAGGTTAAGCACAATTATATTCTGATTTTGAATACAAAACTAAACTTGTTTTCAAATATTTGTAATCCTGTATTTTTGTTTAAGTATTCTAAAGGTCTAATATTTGAATGACTAGGTCAAAATAATTGGTTAAAAGATCTTGCTGTACCTTTTAAGACAGCCCCTTTCTTCCCCGCTACTTATTCACTTTAGGACTCTAGAAAGGACAAACACCAACAACAACCCAAAATTTGAACTGGAGAAATCTGGCCTTGGGTTAAATAAAAGGAAGAATTCCCTTCCCTCTTCAAAACCGGTTTCAATTCCTCATTTAAATGCCTTGAGTTATTTATTATTTGAAACTTATATCCCTTCAGAATAAACAATGTATCAACTTTCAAAACCTCACTTTGTTACTTAGGATGCACCTTCTAGTTTTGATTACTCATGACACACAGCCCCGGTTTCTTATGGAAAATAAAGAAATTAGAGTATATAGTCTTCATTATCTTTCAAATCCCAAATTTTTTCATAGTAAATCAATGACATTAAATTGTACCTGTGTAACTCACATGTGTCTCTCTAATCTGTTGAATCTCTCTCTCTGTCTCTTTCTCTCACACATACAAGCTGCATTACTTTAGAAATTTGTTTATTGCAGGGGAAATAAATAATTTAGACTATTTTATTATTTTTGAAATTAGTAAGATAATGATCTTCCTCATTTAAAAATGTAAACTGTTCCAATTTGGTGATAATCTCCTTATTTTTTAGAGTGGATATATTTGAGTAGTACTCACTCCTCTTTGCATTATTCCATAGAAAATAAGATTGCCAAACTGAAAATGATAGTCCATTTAGCAAGGAGTTTGACTCTATTATTTCATATTTTATAAGAAAAAAATGAATAAAATTATTAACAGAAGTAGAAATATGATTTATTCTCTCATTCAGAGCAAAGTAAGGCTTTATGGAAGTTGAACATGCATTTTAAATTGTCATATCCTTGAAACTAAAAAGCTTTAAAAATCATGAACTACTAAATCAAATCAATTTATTAATTGCAATTATTCATTGCCCTTTTTTGTTTCATTGCTGATTCTGTTCAATTAAACATTAGCAGTATTTTATTATTTTATAATAAAAAGCCACATAAATGTCTAACTTCATATAGTTTCCTATGAAACAGTGATATTGGAATGCATTCATCAACAGTAAATTGAATTTTGTTTGACTACATGTGTAAAATACACTACTAGATGACTTTTAAAGGATGTTTGGCACAACCATTTCATATTTTAATACCATCAATAATAATAAGTTAGAAAATTTCTTACTTGATTAAAAATTAAGTATTCTGAACCAATGTTGTCCATTTCCTTGGGAAAATGTACTGAAAAAAGAAAACCTGTGGCTTGCTGACTAATCAACCCTGGTTAATCTTGCATATATTCACGCATCTGCCACAACAATTGTGTTGTAAACTCACTAATCAACATTAGTTCTTAAGAACATTTGTTCTTAAGTATATGTATGCCAATTGTAACTATTGTAATCAACTGGTGTTATTTGCTACCTGATTTTTTAATGCTGATGTAAAATAAGGATTTTTTTTAATGAAAACTAAGATTGATATTTACAAAAAGCTATTAATGGTGAATCATTGATAATATTCTCTTAAATTACTTGTTTCAAAAAGTGTATATATTTGAGGGAAACTTTAAAAGATAGAAGGATTTTAGATCGGATTGCTTTGCAAATATATTTAAGATGGAAGACACAAACTCAAATCTATAAATGCATTATGAGTGTGGTTTTTCCAAGAAAGACTGATTAAAACTCAATCAAATTGTTGTACCCGAGCAAGTCAAGTAATGCACCACACTCTGAGAATGAATTATGAGTTCTTTATTAAGCCGGCGACTGAGAGTGGCTAACGCCCAAAATTCTCTCAGCCCCGAAGAAAAAGTTAGGTGGTCAGAAGGGCGCGGTGGCTCATGCCTATAATCCTAGCACTTTGGGAGGTCGAGGTGGGTGGATCATGAGGTCAAGAGATCGAGACCATCCTGGTCAACATGGTGAAACCCTGTCTCTACTAAAAATACAAAAATTAGCTGAGCATGGTGGCGCATGCCTGTAGTCTCAGCTATTTAGGAGGCTGAGGCAGGAGAATTGCTTGAACCCAGGAGGCAGAGGTTGTGGTGAGCCGAATTCATGCCATTGTACTCCAGCCTGGGTAACAAGAGCGAAACACTGTCTCAAAAAAAAAAAAAAAAGTTAGGTGGTCTTTTATACACTAGTTTTAACAGAAAGGGGGGAATCTACCTGAAACAAAGTTTTCACAAAAGCAGAGTAAGCAAAAAGTTAAAAAGAAAAACTGATACATGAGAAATAAAACACTACCAGGTGTAAGGAGTACAGCTGTCATGGAAGACATAACTTATAGATAAGGGGTCTCTGGGTGCACACTGCATCTGCATTTCCAGGCTCTGCTGATACCATGTAACTCAGCCTGTTATCAACAAAGGCATTTCTGGGTGCCCAGAGTCAGTCTGATCTTGCTTTACACTATAGTTACATACTTAATGGGAAGAATGTTACTAAAATGAAGAAGCCAAGATGGCACCTGTCCAGCTCAAGAAGCTAACAAAGCCTGAACAGCTTTTAGCCAGGGAAAGGAGAGTTGGTTTTAAGTGGCAAAAAGCAGGGTATGACAAAATGCCAAAAGAAACAGAAATAAAATTTAAATACCATTGGCCTTACATGACACAATGAGTCACAAAATACTGTTTGTACCAAATATGGAAGTTTGAAGTAGGCAAGAGACTGTCTGGATACAAAGAAAAGAGATACAGCCAATTCCTCTTCAGAGAAGAAATGTCAAAAATTGTAGAATTTTAAAAATATATCCACACCACTTACAATATATTCAACATACAGTTTAATTTTTAAAGCCTTGCACAGCAGAATTTATATATGCCAAACTGAATATATGAAAAGTATGCAATTATACAAGCTTTGAATTTATAGATATTTGATATATATCTATATTATATATCAATATGTGTGTATATGTATATCCCCAAGAAAACAACAGAACAATATAAATAATGAATACATCTACCACATGCAATAGTTTATGCCACTTCCTGCCCCTTTTCAACAGACACTTATATGCTTTCTTTCACTAAAAATTGTTTTGTGCCTTCTAAAAAGTAACGATTTGTTTGGTTTTTCCACTCTGAATGTTATTTTGAAATTTATTTTTTTAATAGTTAAGTATCATACCACTCTACGAATATACCACCATTTGCTAACCTATTCGTCAATTGAAGAATGAGATTTTATCATTTGGGACTATACAAAGCTTTCATGTAAAAGTTTTAGTGTGACATATGCTTTATTTCCTTGGTTAAAAAGCCAATGGTTGCTTCTTATGGTAGATGTGTGTTTAATTCTTTAAGAGATGGTCAAACTGCTTTTCAAAATGTTCTACCACTATGCATTTTTACTCTTAGTGTATGAGAATCCAAGTTTCTCACCATCATCTTCAGTACTTGGTATGATCAGTGTTTCTGTGTTAGTTATTATAAATTTCCTATTTCTATAAAGACTAATGATGTTGAACATTTTTTGTGTGCTCTTTATTGCCATCTTTATATGTTCTTGGATAAAGTGTTAAAAAATTTTTAAAATTAGACTTTTTGTTGCATATTATTTAGAACTGATGGTATCTTATACGTTCTGGATGTAAGGTCTTTTAGGCTACCTGATGGTGTCATGGACGCCATGTTAACCTCTGTGACCTGCATGGACACTCCAGATGAGTTCCTGGAAAAATCTGAAGTAACTAGAAGACCACGAAAAGAGGAAGAAATGATCAACCCCTGTGGTGCCTATTTAACTTTAATAAGACATTCTCTATTGTTTCTGACCTGGTGACTCTGTTGGGGAAAGCAGCAAAGGAGAAAGGACTTATAGAGTGCCTACATAAATTGGTTAGGAGTAACATATAAACTGGGAACAAAAACCCGCGGCAAACTGTGGGAGGCCTCTGGAGAGGCAAACCTCCCCATGCCTCATGTTCCTGTGCAGGGTGACCTGGGCTCTGTTACCATAATCATTGTGCTCAAGGACGTAAAATCCCTTAGTAGCACTAAGATGTAACCAGGCTTGTAGGCTCCTTGTAAGGCCCAAGTTCCAACAGCTGCATAGAGATAATAGGCTAAAGATAACCACATGTTCTTGTTTTGTGAAACTTCCGAAACCGCCACTGTTATCAATCCTTAGAATGATACACCAGTTCCGGCTCACTGATTCACTTCCGGCTCACTGATTCACCCCATCATCACATCACCCTCTCCCCACCATCATTCCACCCCTACCCTATAGAGCAAAGTGATTGTAACCAATAAATGCTGTGGAAGATCAGAGCTCAGGTCCTTCACTGCCTCCAGTACAAGTGATGGTCCCCAGGTCCCACTTTTATTCTTAATCTTTTTCTCATTCCTTTGTTGCCACCAAACTTCAGGTACCGTGGGTGGATTGTGGGACTGACTCCCTACAGTGACTCCACACCTTACAACCCCTCGCAGCTTGCAAACCAACCCTGAAGTAACTTGTATAACTTTCCACTGCCCACCCCAAACCTATAAAACCAATTCCTATCCCACCGCCCTTTGCTGATGCCCATTTTGGCCTCAGCCCACCTGCACCCAGGTGAATAAAGAGCCATGTTGCTTACACAAAGCCTGTTTGGCGGTCTCTTCATTCAGAGCGCACATTTTAACACTGGATACAAGTCTTTTATCAGGTAAATGCTATCCAAGTATTTTCTCCATGTCTTACAACATTTTAAATCACTGAAGAGCCCTGAACACCAGCCTCTAAACAATGAGAGTTGCTGCATGGCCTACACCCAGCAAAGTCAAGGGAATGGAACAGTCTAGAGGTTTGAGGGATCCATCCCAACTCCAATGTGGCCAGAAGGCAGGAAATTGAGTCAGAGAAAGTTATTCTGGAAACTTAAGATGTCGTATTTGTCCTATTAGATTTTGGACTTACTCGGAACCTGTTATTTCTTTCTCCTATTGCTCTCTTTGGAAATGGGAACATTAAATCCTATGTCTGTCCTACAAGTAGACTTTGAATGCACATAATGCACATAATTTGTTTGATTTCACAGGTTCATAGCTCTAGGGAGACTTGTCTTAGGATGAATTGTACCATAAGTCTCACCCATGCCTGATTTAGAAGAGACTCTGGACTTTACAGTTGGTGCTGAAATGAATTAAGAGTTTTGGAATGACTGGGATGAAATAGCTGTATTTTGCATGTGGGAAAAACATAAATTTTGAAGTCCAGGAATTCTATGATCTGAATGTGTCCCCGATAATTCAGATGCTGAAATTTAATTGCCAATGTGATAGTGAAATGGGAAAGGTTCCCTTGTCCCCCTTGTGATAGTGAAAGGGGGAGTGTCTTGCTTATTTAGTGCCCTACTGCTCAAACCTCTAGAGGAGCATAAAGGCCATGGGGTTCTGACCCCATGGCAGCACCTAGAGGTGAATGTTTGTGGGCGTGTGTTACAGGGTGCTCTTTTAGTTTATCTGTCCCTAGGCACTTTGTGTTTGTCAGCTTAATTAGATCCTCTGCCTTATCACAAGGACAGGGGCTCTCTGTATCCCAGGGTTTCTTGCCTTGGTGTACCAGAAGCATCAGATCACATCTGGGCTTGGAGAATTAGTGCAAGGCTTTACTGAGTGGAAGTAAGAGACTGTGTTAAAGAAATTTCTCTTCCCAGGTCTGCTAGAGGCGGAGTTTCAAATGCAGGAATTTCCCATTCTCTCTCTCACCTCAGGTGGCTGGGCTCTTTGAGCACCTCCTCCACCCCTCCAAGCACACACCAGAGGGGTTTCAAATGCAGGAATTTCCCGCCCCTTCACCCCCCACCTCAGGCCGCTGGAGCTCTTTGAGCACCCCCTCCGGGTGGGCCTGGTAAAATTCTTTGTCTGATTTTCCTGCAAGCAAAAAAGCCAGGTGGGGTCCTTTTGTCCCAAATTCCTGCCGAAAGCTCTGGGAGGAGGGGGCTCTGTAACTTCAGTTTGTAAAACAAATAACCAATCTAGTATCGGAGTCAATGATCAATCAATCCAGAGGAAGTCTGAAAGAACTCCTCTCATTGGACAAGAACATGAATGTGGAGGGAATAACTCAAGGGTTAAAACTTCAGCTGCTCCTACCTGAATGGATTTCCAGCTCTGGGCTTCCCTCCCACAACAGCGTGGGAGCTGTCTTCTCTCTGTCTCTCTCTCTCTATTTCTCTCTCTCTCTATCTCTCTCTCTGTCTAATTAATCACTCCTCCACAAAACTCTTTGGGTCCAAGATTTTATTCCAAGGGTAAACTCATGGTGACTCTGGGGCCCCTTTCCCCATTCTTCAGGGTTAGAGAGGCCAAGACCCTACCAGCTGGGTACTCCCAGGTAACAGAAGTAGCTCTCAGCAGATGAAGGAGCCAGAAGGAAGATGGAGTGGGAAGGTTTTCCTCTGGAGCTGGGCCACAGTGGCCCTACTCTTCTCTGACCCCCCCGGCCAAACTCTATGTTGTCCCACTGATCAATGTCCTGTGGCATGCTCTTCAATTAATGTGCTCCTCTCAAGATCCAAGTGCTTGTTGTTTCTGCCCACTAGGGTCTTGGGGTTTTTATAGGCACAGAATGGGGCACGGCAGGCCAGGGTGGTCTTGGAAAATGCAACATTTGGAAAGGAAGGCAGGAGTGCCTGTCCTCACCTAGGTCTGTGGGCACAGGCCCAACGGCAGAGCTCTAATCAAGGACCCACCTTTCTCTACCCAGTACTTCCCTGCCCCCTCCAGTATCAAAAGTATTAAGAGGTGCAGCCTCTAGGAGTTGATTGAGTTTTAAGGGCCCAGTCCTCATAAATAGGATTCATGTCCTTATAAAAGGCACTTCAGAGAGTTCCCTGGCCCTTTTCCCTGTCCACCTTCTGTGGTGTGAGGACACAGAAACAAGGGGCCAAAATGGAAGCACAGACTGAGCCTTCGTCACACACTGAATCGGCCAGGGTCTTGATGCTGGACTTCCCAGTCTCTAGAACTGTGGGAAATAAATAAATTCCTTTCACTTATAAATTACTCAGCCGAAGGTATTTTGTTAAAGCAACACAGAGCAGACTAAAGTCATCTTTAAAAATGAACGGCTTTTAATAAATTTGTTTATATCATCTAAGTTGTTGAAAGGACTGTCCTAAAGTTTTTCTTAGTAACCAGTTACTATCCTTTTAATATACTTGCAATTTATAGTGATAAAACCTCTTTCATTCCTGATTGATAATTTGTGCCTCCACACTTTCCCCCTTGATTTTTCTGGCTAGAGGTTTATCAATTCTATTCATCATTTCAGATAAACATATTATATTGATATTTTGCTATTTTTTTTTGGTTTGTTTCTCTATGTGTTTCACTTTTGCTCTGATCTTTGCTTCTTTTAGACTACTCTGATTTTTTATTTTCTAGTTATGTAAGGTGGATGCTGACATAATTTTTTTTTATTGCATTTTAGGTTTTGGGGTACATGTGAAGAACATACAATATTGTTGCATAGGTACACACGTGGCAGTGTAATTTGTTGCCTTCCTCCCCTTCACCTATATCTGGCATTTCTCCCCATGCTATCTCC
>CAUYQU010084746.1:0-37453 GCA_963574635.1 Cheracebus regulus | reverse complement strand
TTATGTGGTCACTTTTAAAATAGGTATAATGTGATACTGAGAAAAATGTATGTTTTGTGGATTTGTGGGAGGAGAGTTCTGTAAATATTTGTTAAGTCTAGTTGTTCCAGGTCTGAGTTCAAGTCCTAGATATCCTTGTTGCTTTACTATCTCGTTGATCTATGTAATATTGACAGTGTAGTGTTAAAGTCTCCCACTATTGAGCTGATAAACTTCTAAGTGCAGCCTCCTAACCTCAAAATCTCAGACAAATGCAGAATTTGTTTTCTTTTTGGAACTTTTTTGGCTGTCGTGCATATAGGAATTCGTTCATATAAATTCAGGAAATCAGTTAATTTTCTTGTCAGACTGACGATGTTGTATCGTATCCTGACTTGTGGACCTACGGGGACGCTCATGGTTTTGATAGGTCTGATGGCCAAAATAAAGATCATCCTGCATCTTGGGCAGGAGTTTAGCTTAAATACGGGGCCCTAAACACACATCACAAATGTATTATCCTCTAGAGGGTTTCATCAACAGCAATTTCCATTAATTTAAATTTATAAATTTTTCCACTGTGGCAGAGATCATCATATAAGCATTAATCCAGAATTACAGGTAAATGTCAAATGGTTTTTTAGACCTGCAAAATTATATGTTAACGTTCTCTGCATCAGCTATGCCTACTTATATCTATCAATGCCACTCTCATCTGAAGTTCTACTTTATATTTTTATATGTTTAAATTGAGAAAATATATTTCCCACTAAATAGACTTAAATTCTGTTTCATCTACTTTTTTGTATGTGTTTTCATGATGGAAAAGTTTTATTTATTTTTGTAAACTCTGCCCCTAGTACTCTACCTTGCATATAATAGAACATTCATAAATGGTTATTGAACAGATAAAGTACTAAATAGGTAATCATTCTGTATAAGCAGTAAGTTATAATTATGTATTATGTAAATACAAATTAGAGATTTAATAAAACAGACCACACAACAAATTTAATTTGCATGTTGTTGACCCAATACAGCATTTATCCAAGTTCTATAATCCTGAAAACTCTTATAGGGATATACTACTGGTACCGAATATTTTACTAGCCTTAAGCTAAATTTACTGCTCCCTTAAAGCTGTGTGTAAATTTAAAGATCTATCATTAGTAATAAATATTTACAAATATCCACTCTCTAGTAGTCAATCTACTTTTCAGATATGCCAGGCTCATTTAAACTTTAGGGCTTTTGCTATTATCTATCTTTGTGATTTATCACAATCTTGTTATAGATATTCTTGTGGCTAGCTACTTCTCATTCATGTCTAAGTTCAACGTCACCAACTAGAAATGTCCCCTTAAGTACTCAATATAAAATAATATGCCTATACCACCCCATTACCACATTGTTTTGATTCATATTCCTTGGGACATTTATCACTATATTAAACTACCTTATGTAGAGTGTTTACTTGTTTACAAGTACAACTGGGATCTAAACTCTAGTTCACATGGAAACAGGGACTTACCTGTCTTGTTCACTTTAAAATCATCAGTGCCTAAAACACTGCCTATTAAAAATATGGCTAACTAACTAAATAATTAAAATATCCTATACTGGTTTTATAGATGGAAAAGGAACTATGTCACCTAGAAGAAATAAGGAGATGGGAAGCTGGTTGGATTACTAGAAAGCCTGAGTGAGAACTTGATTAACTGTGTGGATAACTGACATTTGGTTTTATTGATGACAGAATGTGAGTCCATGTTTAAAACAGCATTGAATTAATAGAATGGTTATTACCGACTAAACATACACACATCACAGACTCACACTCAAACCCACACTCACACCTACTTCTTTGAGCAGTGAACATGGACACTATGACAGCACACCATCATGCATGTCTATTTACAACATGAGCATAAAATAAAAAGGGTGCATACGAAAGGGTTCTTAGAGATACACTGATAAGTAATTATGTGTGTTTCAAGTTGGTATACTTTAGTGCTCATGTTAACACTATCAAAACACCTCAGAGCGAACTCTGAGAACATGTAAACTCTTACTTATTTTTCAAGGAAATTCAGCAGGATTCCAAGAAAAAAAAAAGAAAAATCATCTTCAAAAGCTTCATTCAATTGGGACAAAAATACTAATGCTTAAATGTTTTTCAATGTTTATTGGTATAGATAGATGACACAAAGAGTGTACAGATATAAATATTCCTAAAATAAATCTCTTGTTTGGCTAATGCAAATTAATGCTCAGAATAACAAAGCCTATAATTCTATTATTTCACATAATATAAACTGTAAAACAACTTGTAAAAATTATATTTCATGTAATACAACATATTTTTCTGTTGGGATTACCTTCCATAATTACAGTTACCATAACTCTCAATTTAGCTTTGTGGAGATTTTTCTGCAGAAAGGTGGGAGCTATCATAGAACTACATCTGATAATATACATGATATACATATATAACGATCACCTAGAACAATGCCATTTATACCACCAACTCAGAAAATGGTAATGGCAGTGATGCTATTATCCAGATATGGTCGGCCCCTGAATAGCATGCATTTGAACCGTATAGGTCCCATAATATGTGTATTTTTTCAATAAAGTTTACACTGAATACACCTGCCTCCCTCACTTCTTCTTGCACCTCCTCCGTATCTTCCACCTCTGCCACATCTGAGACAGCAAGACTAACTTCTCTCTTACTCCTACTCCAACTCCTCAACATGAAGACAATGAGTACGAAGACCTTTATGACGATTCACTTTCACGTAATAATAGTAAACATATTTTCTGTTTGTTATTTTATCCATAACACTTATTTAGCTCAATTTATTATAAGAATACAGTATATAATATATATAACATACAAAATATACTTCTTTTATAAAAAGAATTGCATCCTAGTTGTCCTAATTCAAAGTGACAATTCTAAGAGGTGTACATGTGCACTTGCTGGAAATTCCAAACTCTGAAATTTATCTCAACACATACTGAAAGAATGTTATTAAAAAACATCTCCTTGCCTATACTACCAAATATATGACAGTTAGTACAAGACAGGTCAATTTTTCCTAGAGTTAAGGTTTATGTAAGATGGAGGCCATACAGGGCCAAATTTAAGCATGAATTTGAATGCTGAATTTACTAAGAGCTAGTAGACACTGGCAAGTTACTTGATCTCTTTAAGCCTCATTTTCCAAATATAAGGATGATAGTAAAAATACCTATGTAATGGCTAAGAAATCATTATAATGAGAAATGTAACGATGCATATAAGGCACTCACTGCAGTAAATATTTACACACTAAATACTCCATAAATAAAAATTTAATAGATGTTAAGTGTTTTACTGTTTATTTTGGCCCTGAAATTTTCATCTCAGGGCTAATAACAGCATATTATATGTGGGCATAGAATTGTGCCAAATTGTCAAAGAGAAAGGAATTAAGCCCACATATTCTTTCCTACCCCAAATCCTGAGTTTTAGAAACTTATTAGGATATAATCTTCAGTAGCTCTTGCTTCTGAGGGACTAAGGATCTTTAGAGGAAAAAAGGCAAGTAGGAGACTTCACTGATGGAAGGAAGAGGGTAAAAGGGAGGGTGACAAACATGTCTCAAGTGACCTTGTGTCTTCTTCACTATTTCCACACGGTTGACAAACCAAAGTGTTAAGAAAATGAAGATATTCTATATGAATTTTCAAGAAAAACCAAGAGTAAACAGATACTTACTGAGTAATAATTGGGTGCTTAAGCTATTCTAGTATTTTGGGAGATGATATATGTATAATAAGACCATGGTACCCAAATGATTTAGTTGGGTAGACATACCAATAATTAGATCAATAAATAATTGAAAGTGGTAAACAGGGAATTGCTACAAAGTGTGGGGACAGGGAGAATTCTGATGAAAGGGATCCCGTATTTTGCTCTTCTGTTATAAACCCCAAGCTCAACCACATGGAGCTTATAATAAGATACAGGTCAACTGTGAGCTCCACAACCTCATCAGACCAAAATATCTAGAGTTACATCTTGGGTAGGAGAAAAGAGGTAACGTCATATCATTAGCATCTGTTTAGTTTTATTCCTCTTTATTCCAGATTTACATAAGCCAGATTTGATCCAGTGTTGGTCCATTCTCACACCACTATGAAGAAGTACCCAAGACTGCGTAATTTATAGAGAAAAGAGGTTTAATTGACTCACAGTTCCTCAAGGCTGGGGAGGCCTCGGGAAACTTACAATCATGATGGAGGGCAAAGAGAAGCAGGCACCTTCTTCACTCGGTGGCAGAATGAAGTGACTGCCAGCAGGGGAAATGACAGGAGCTTATAAAACCAGCAGATTTTGTGAGAACTCACTATCAGGATAACTGCATGGGGAGACTGCCCACTGTGATTCAATTACCTCCACCTGGTCCTGCCCTCGACACACGGGGATTCCAGGGATTACAATTTGAGGTGAGATTTGGGTAGGGGATAAACCAAACCATATCAGTTCCCCTAGATTACTGCCTGTGAAAAATATAGGAATATGTACAGATTTCTAAAAGAACACTCAAGGCATGAAACACTGAATACTCGGAATCCCAAACTGTAAAGACCTTACTTAGAAAGAAAATGAGCTCACCTATTTGTTGTGTTTCCCCCAGGAACAAACACTTTAAAGGAGCTGGCAAAGGAATCATGTGGAGGAGAACAAAGCCTCAAACAGGAGTTAACAACAAAAAAAAACCCTCCAGAAACCGGAGTCCACTGAGAACTTAAATGTACGTCAAATCCTATCTGAAATACAAAGATCAAATGTCAGGGTGAGACAGTGTAGCATTTCTAAGTAGCTGAGGAATTCGTAAGCTCCAGAGGAAGTAGATTGCCCTTTGTTAATGAGCTTTACTTACATTTTTTGGACTCAAGATTGTAACTGTCCTAATGAAGAAAAATATTGAGATTCCTCCTCCCTAGACAACCTTTGTGTCTCCCTTTTTCTTCAGAAGGGAACGAATTCAAGTTGCTCCGGTGAAGGTACAACATCTAGCCTGCCAGGCTAAAAATCCACACATTGCAAACTGCCTACTTCCTGGACCCCAGAGCTCTCCATTTCCTCCCCATCAAGGGAAATAATCCAATGGCATAGCTCCAGACTTGCACAGCAGGTTGAGGACTTTCACTAAAGTCTAAACTCCCCAGGCAGGTGTCAGGGCTTCAGTCACAGGTTGCCTTGTCATTGACATCAGCTCTCCTACGGCCTCAGCACAGACTTTACCAGCCCCACTATTGGCCTGTTAGTCACTCACCCTCTGCAGATGGAATTCCTGGAACTGCAGAGAGAAAGGCTGACCTATGGTATAAACTCTGCCACTAGGGAACTCCCCTAGCAAATTAGTTTTCTGTTTTATTTTCAGAAACATTCCTTCATAAGTGTATCTTCTTTTCATAGCACTCTACTTCCTATCTGTAGAAGCCCTAACCATCCCCAGAAAAGGTGAGTAGAAAAAACTAATTCAGAATCTTGGATAAGGGTATGACCTAAGAGTTTAATTATTTGTCTGGGCATTCAATAACCTCCACTATACTTTACTCCTCTACCCACCACCATTCCACTATTTTTACTTATTGCATATTGATATTTCTTTGATTGCTTTCCCCACCATTTCTAATTAATCATATGTTGAAGTCACTTTTAACATACACACCCAGATTTTTCTTATTTGTAGGTCTTTCTTAATATCTTTGCTGAGAATGGTGCTTCCCCATTTGAATTCAACTGCCTGCCTTCCCCCAGTAATACAAATTATTTTTCCTTCCCACTTTACACTAGCTGAATTATTTTAGCATATTTTAATGTTCCTTAATATATTTTTTACATAGTAGATGCGTATTTATGGATATGAATTACACACACAAACACACACACTAGATGAGTTTTTAATTACATATTTTTAATTCAGAAAGCTTTGATTTCTTCAAAGTAATTACAGAGTTTGGACCAGTCCAATTTCTACACATCCTAATCTTTGTAGAGCCTCATCCAAGGCTCTACAGCTTCTATACTTCTAACAAATTGTGAATTTCAACCCTAAAACTACCAGAATAACTTCCTTCAACATTGCTTTATGCAGCATTTCTTTCTTTTGGCTCACTCTAAATATGTTCATCTTCCAATGTAAATGTTGAGAAGGAGGGAAATCTACATATTTAGATCTCTTAAAAAGTGAGAAAAGGCTAGGCAAAGACAGTACATATGCCTAACCTATGACTTTGGGAGAAAAAAAAAGCAATTCATGTATGCCATCTTAATCTGTATAGAAGCACAAGTCTTGCCTGAAGAGTTTTATACTTAATGTGTAGCATGAAAACATTTTTATTGCATAACATATGTAACCATGTGGTAAAAAAAATAATATCGCACAGGCCAGGTGTGTTGTGTCAGCCCTGTAATCCCAGCACTTTGGGAGGCTGAGGCAGGCAAAAAACTTGAGGTGAGGAGTTCGAGACCAGCCTGGCCACCATGGTGAAACAAATGTATCTAATAAAAATTTTTAAAAAATAGCTGGGCATTGTGGCACATGCCTGCAACCCCAGCTACTCAGGAGGCTGAGGCAGGAGAATGGCTTGAACCCGGGAGGCAGAGGTTGCAGTGAGCCAAGATGGCACCACTGCATTCCAGCCTGAACAACAAAGTGACTGAGATTCTGCCGAAAAAAAAAAAAACCAGCACGAGAGTTGAGCAACACCTTTAAAGATAATATTATTTATCCACTAGACACTCAACAGGGCAGAATAAATATTTAAAGACTTTAAAAGTCTACAAATATACTAGTAGCTTTTTTACTGCACTGAACTTCATCCTCTTGAAAAACGTGTAAGAAGAGACAATAAGGAGTAAACACACATCAATGATCTTACGTTGCTATGGACTGTTACAAAGGATTTATAAAATAATTGCTATTTCAAGTTCCCAAGAACCCAAAATACACATTTTAATTTGTATTTGCTTAATTTAATTGTATTTGCTTAATTTAGCATCCAGAAGGATTTACATTAGTTACTTTATAAATAAATGGTTACTTGTTTTAAGGGAGTTATATTTTGAATATATTCTCTAAATTTTTGAATAAATGGTTTCTTATTTTAGACGAGTTACATTTTGAATCTTTCCTCTATAGGAAAGATTTTGAATCTATCCTCTACATTTTTGAGGTTGATGTTATAAAGAACATCTATGCTTTTAGGAGCCCTCATTCTTGTTATCAGTATAAGAAAACACAGGTTGAACCAAAATGGTATTGAAGTCCAGTTTTCACAGAGGAAAAATGACTTTGCAACGGTGAAAAGCCTCACAGACCTCTCATGGAATGGCTAGGTAACTGGTTGGAGTGTTTTACACAGCAGTCAGAAGCCGTAGTTTAGGGTTGTACATAGCAACATGGTGGAACTAAGAGGAGACATTAACTTTCAAATCCTCTGAACCTTTCATGGTACCAATGAGGAAAGGAAACCCAGAAAGATGGTTATGTGACTTGACCAGGTCATACAGCTACTTAGTGAGTGAATCGTAACTAGAAACACAGGCATAAGGACACTTTCATTTTTACATGAAAATCTTTGTATTCTATTTTATAAGAAAATATTACAGATGAAATACTGTGACTGTAAAGTCCTGCAGAGTATCAATAAAAAGCTCGCCTTAGAATGGCTAATAAGAAAAATCTGTGTATTCTAGGAAGGCACACAATCGTGAATGAATCTCCACTGGAGCAATCGTGAATAAATCTCTACTGGAGTTTTACTCCCCAAAGTAAAACCAAAATTGTAGCAAAACTTGAAAAATACTGTCAGATACACTTTCTTCAAATTATTTTTGACAGTAGCATTCATTGCCTCTGGGTTCATAGGATTTGATAGAAAACAGGTTTAGTTTTTTTCTGTGCTAAAATCATTCCTTTTCATGATCTCAAATTCTAGCAGTAAATGCCACCCTTATAGATGAAACTCTATATGAAGAGGAAGTACACAGACATATAATTCAGGAAAACACAGGTATAACACATAGAACAGGCATGGGAATTACGGGTATTATTCTAAAAATAAAGCTATAAAGTGTCCGCATGCTTTCTATAAATCATTATCCCAAAGTGTACCTTTTTCAGAAGAGATTAACCAACCCTCAGCAGGCAGGTTTTTGTTTTGTTTGTTTGTTTGCTTTACTTAACTTTACCAAAGTAACAATATCATAAGCATTTGTCTCTACAGAACTTTGAATATTCTGGTAGGAAAACATAAAAGTCACTCTATCCTTGGAAACTATAAATCTTATGAAGACAAGGGTCTATATCATACATCTCTTGTAGTTCTCATTATGTCTAACCTAGTAAAAACCTATTTTGGGGAGAGAGGAAGGACTTCTAAGCCAGGTAACTTTAAATTTAATTCATAGCTTTTCCACTTACTAGCTGTATGACCTTGAAGAGACTAGCCTCTACCACCCATACACACTCACACACACACACACACATACATATACACACACATAAAATCAAGGTAGCAAGCAAATAACTATAACACTGTAAGTGCTCAATAAATCTTAATTTATTCATTGTTGGCATTTCAAACATAACTGTTGGACTAAATTGGACTCAATTTACCTACCACTGAAATATGGCCCATTCTGGGATGGTGAAAGCTAACAGATCTTTTCGCTTATTGATTGACATGCTACATATAATTTTGTGCAGTAAAAGAAAAGGTAAAGCTAGGAGAGGAAGCTCAAGTCACTTGTAGAGATCACCTACAGTAAAATGTGGTGACTAGCCCACCAAGATAAGGCCCACAAAATGATGACTAACAGATAAAGCAAAGCATATTTGACAAGACTGAAGCATGTGTTACAGAAACCTGGGACAGGATGACAGCCACTAAAAATTAGAAAGACCAAATTTGGCTGATGACAGCTGCCAAGGATGTATGACAACTAGGAAATAACAAGAGAACACATAATCAGAGGATGCCTGACCTTGGCTAAGTGGATTATTCCAACAGGTATAATTAAAGGCTGCCATATGGACGGTACAGTACATAGTTACAACTATGACAGCGATTTCAGAGGCATCAAAAGGAATCTACGGCTGAGCAAATACCTCTCTTACCCACAGACTGAATATTGAAATTATACTCTTAGACTCTCTCTCTGCTGCAATGCCTTAAGAATACAAATGCACTCTTTATGGTTAAAGAGTTTCTCATACCCTTTTCCTAAATCAGACTTTCACGTGGAGAAGAAGAGGACTTTGGGTCTAGGGAGACAAAAAGGGAAGGGTAGGAGTCAGGGCAGTGAGAAAACAAAGAAATACATGTGAACCTGAAGAGTTTGTGGGTTGGAAAAATAAATAGCTTATTTCATTACGAAAACTTTGAGAGACATAGTATTGTCAAATTCTAGAAGTAAGTCAGTCCTTAAACATGGACTAATAGTAGCCACATAGTGAATACACATATTTTATAATACAAAATTTATTAAATTCACAAATGTTATAATTATAAAATTTTAATTTATAAAATTAACAAATGTCATAATATATATTAAGAAATTACTATATAACTAATGGATACTAGGTTTAATCCCTGGGTGATGAAATAATCTGACAATAAACCCCCATAACACACATTTACCTATGTAACAAACCTGCACACGTACCCCTGCAACTGATGTGTCCATCAGTTACTGGTATTCATACAGATGAATGAATAAAGAATGTATGATATATGTACACAATGGAGTACTATTCAGCCATAAAAATGAATGAGATCCTGTCATTTACATCAACATGGATGGAACGGGGGGTCATTATGTTAAGTGAAATAAGCCAGGCACAGAAAGACAAACTTCACATGTTCTCTTATTTGAGAAAGCTAAAAATTAAAACAAACTTAAAAAATAAAAAAGAAACTGACCACACACACATAAAATGCATTACATACTATATACATGATTCCACTTAATCTTCACTAGTGCCTAAGAGGTAGATGCATTATCATCCTTATTTTGTATATAAGAAAGCTCAGATTTGGAGAGATTCATTCACTTACTTGTTTAATGGCAGAGCCAGACCTAAAATTCATCTCCATCTGACCTAGGAGTCTTGAGTCACAACTAACCAAAAATTCTAACAAAAGGAAGCAGACGTAAAAACACATGAACATAAAACATATGAACATGAGCTTCAATGTCATAGGTGACAGAATAAGAAAGTAGGTTCTTTCAGAACTGAGAATTTATCTTCTAGCATGTTTCCAGACACCTTAGAACCAGAATTTTTACACTAAAAAATAAGCTATATCAATATGTCTACTTAGGCTCATGTCATTATAATAATATGCTCATTTATAATCATTATTAATTATAAAATTGTCAAATGTTAAATAATACTACAACAGCAGCAACAAGAATAAACCACTCTCCACAGGGGAAAAAAAACTGACTGAGGCAGCCAATTCCAGGCTTACTTCATCAGGGTATTGGCATACTAACAATGATGGATGTGTAAGCAAAGAGCTAGCAATCTGGATGCAGGGACTCTTGAACAGCAACTAGAAGGAAGTGAGATGATCAAGTATTTTTCTCTTGCCAGATATCATTTCATATATTCACTAAAATAATTCATCATCTGCTCTCTCTGAGGCAATGAAGTTGTTTAAGTAAAATTTCTGTGCCTGCTCTAATTCTTTTAGTTTCACCCAGTTGAAGAAATAAATTTGAAGAAATTAAATATGAATTTAGTCTTTCATATCTTTCTACAAAATAAAGGTCTATTAAGGTCTCTATTTTAAGTGCAAGCTAAAAACTCCTATTTTTGTTCTGATAACCACAATTCTTGCCACATGATAGCCTCAAAGATGCTTTTACTATGAATAGCTATACACCAAAACCTTGACAATTTAAAATACAGTTCTGCCTCTGACCTTCTTGTTGACACAAACCTATAACGTTTTTCTCAGAATCGGTCTGAATTCTGATGTTGCCAAGAGTTAACATTTATTCTTTACTTCTGTTGTTGCCTTCTATCTGAGTGACACTCCTGGTCTCCCCAGCTTGATTCGGATTGTTGATTTATCAGACTGGTAGAGTCTGGGAGATGACAAACTCTGTTGGCTGCCAACCGGCCTATGGTAAGCACATTTTTTGCGTTGCTCCTTCTTGCTGCAAGTGCAGGCACACCAAGAAGGAAAGACCCGTGGTTGAAGATTCACTGATTCTGAAGTATAGTATTAACAAGCCTGCCTAGCTATGAGATCTAGGCCTCGCTCTCTAATATGGCCTTTACAAGTGATGGACTCCAGCAGTGGTATCCTAAGACTGTCTGTACCTCTGTCCAACTTCAAAAGGAGTGACATCCCATTGGCATCTTGAATTTCACCAGGGAGGGAGTATTTATGCCATAAAAATATGTCAACACTATACATCAGTCTCTTCTCTTCTAAAAGCAAGAAAATTAAACATTTACCAGTATATCACCAAATAGAGGTTATATTTTGATCTCCTTTCATGTAACCTGTGTATTTTGATAATAAATTCAGTAAAGGGACATTATCCACTAAACTATCCCAACCTCCAACAATTACCAAAGAATTTCCTACTTCGTATTTCTCGTAATAGCCAGGGAAACAAAAACTTTTAGAAAAGATATCTGTCTAGTCCTGCATAATTCAGCTCAAAAAGAGAATAAACATAAAATCTTAAAACATTGTCAAACTGTAAAGCAAACTAAAATCTACAGCCACTTAAGAATCCTTTTGGAAATTGTTCATAAAACTCCTCCTTGAAAGCAGTAAAACAAAAGAATGTTAGTTTTCTTTACTTGCTCTTATTCTCTCCTATAATATTTCATGTGCCTTTATAATTTTAATGCATGGCTTTCTTTTTCATAAGAGGTTTGTTTATCCCTGAAAAATCCAAAGCTGCAGTTTAAGCAGATTCTACCCAGCGGTGGTGGTATTTCAGTCACATGATCTAAATTATAAAATTTTTGCTCTACTTGCAATTCTGATGGCTTTCCCTGCTCAGTATCCTACAGGGCTATAACCAGAAATTTTCATCACATTGTTTATAAAAAACACACAGCATTTTAATTAAAACAGCTGCATGGAAATCACCACTGGTTTTAGTAAGAACATTCTAAAGCAACTTTAAAAGTAAAGCTTCATTGAAATGAATACGGGTAGATACCTTTCTACATTTTACCTTTCTACATAACCTTTTGTTCAAAACATACACCAAATCTTAATCCGTATTCAAATGTACTATGGTTAGTTTTATCCCCTGGGCTAACTTGAAAACACTACGAACTCCATGATACACAGCGCCTTAGAGAGAACACTAAATTGGTAAAGACTCGAGACATTATCGTCGCTTTGTCAGTGAGAGACCATATAACCTTGGGCGAGTTCCATCATTTTGCTAGGCTTGTTCTCCTATCTGTAAAATGAGTCTACATGGTTTCTAGGCCCTTCTTTCTCTGGCATTGCAGGAGTCTCTCTCTGTGTGTCTGTCTGTCTGTCTGTGTCTCTCTCTCTCTGTCTCTCTCTCCCTCTCAGGTATTACTGGCAGCCTACCACCTCTATCTCAGTTACAGGCACATTAACATAACCTGCCGCATGTTGTTTTGGGTTAATTAAAGGGAATTGATTACATTTTGCCTTTTAAACTTTGCTGAACTCAAGTTGTACATCCCTCCTCTATATGTGGTATGTCAAAGAGTATGTAGCTCTGGCACAGGGCCTTATTGCTCTTGTACTCCATGACATCTTTACTGTCAACATTTATTTCCACTCTTTCCTTTGCAAATAATTAGATGAGGTGAATTCCACTTAAAGCTTTGTGTTCCCCAAATGCTCCACCTCCTTTCCCATTCAGGCTGGAATTTTTGTTCTGTTTTCTTAAGACCCTTTGAAGAGTGACCTGTTGGCTCTGGGTAGCAGTATTACCTCTCCTTTCTCTCTACCCTGCACCCTACCCTCAATTCTACTCCTCCCCTCCACGAGATAGAAACAGCTTGAGATGGTCATTTCAGTGATAGGATGCATTAATTTAAATGATAGTATTTTTTTTAACATGGAATAGAACATTATGAACTAAATTTAAACATTTTTAGCATAAGATGTAAACTTATGTCATTATTATCTTCACATCTCAGCTCTCTGTGGGCCATCACGGAATTTTTAGAACCACCAGATCTCTAGGTTGGAGGGCCCTGAGTGTCATGTTATCCAAATATCCATCTGATCTATAAACTTCCCTTGTAATGCTCTTGGCAATGGTCCTTCAGCTTCTGTTTTGCACACCAAGCAGCTGGAAACTCACCACTAGAATGATGTGCAGTCTGGGGCCAACTGAGACTTCCCTTGCACTCAACTTCTATGTCTTGGATTTAGATAACGTTTGTGTACCTGAGTCTAAAGATATATTCTCTTCTCATCCCAAGTGAACAGACTGGGGGAAGCGGTCAAACAGAGAGCTATGTCACTCGCCTGAGGACTCTCAGAAGTGTCAGACATACCATTTGAATGCACACCCACCCTTTAAGTCCAGAGGCTATATTGTCTTTAGCTTCATATGAGTACCTAAGATGTTCTTGTGGTTCAATATATATTAAACCCCTTTAAATACTAGTGTAATTATTTCTTATCTATTTGCCAAGTTTTCTCTGTGCATAATTAGTTACCACGGACCCTCAACTCTTGCTTGCTACTAACTTCAAAAACAAACCCACTCCTGCTCCCTTGGCCCCTTTATTTGAAACATTCACTTTTATTTCCTTTATATGTTCTAATATGACCCATCCTTCACAGCCTGGGATAACTTCACCACTTCTAGCAACTCCTCCCAGCTACTTAATTCAGCAAAAAAGGGGGGTCTGTCTTCTCCAGTCTCCTTTTGTTTACAGAAACAAATAGCTGGCTCTCTCTTACTAAATAAATATTCTTGAGATCCGCATGCCACAAAGTAATGACAGCTTAAGTTGTTATTAGTGCCCCACTGGGCTCACTGCAGTTTAAGAAGTGTTGAACAATTTCAGAAGATGAACCTTAATACCTCAAAGACGTTCCTCTATTATTTCATCTGAAAATGCTTGGCGTGGCAGATGCATTGAAAACTTCATGTATAAGCTGGAATAAATAACGTATTCTAAATCTCTCCAACAAATTTGACATTTCCTTTTCTAACCTGAAGGCGTGGCCTGTGACGTCTCAGTGGCTTAGCAGGTGTATTTCTGCATGCCAGCCACCAGAGGGCTTGCTTTCCCTTCTTTTCAAAGCTATCCAGCACCTGAAACAGAGCCTTTGGAAAGAGAAAACCTGCTTTTGCCAAAACTTCCTTGGGAATACCTCTTCATCCATGCCACCTATGTCAGAATATGGAGCACTCAAATTATCCCAGTGTCTATCTAAGAGGAGAAGATCCCTGAGCCTCCTCCATTCTTACATCCATTCACTAAACTAGACAGTTCCAGGGGCAAGAAGAGATGCTACCGTGCTGGGGAGGGGTGAGGGTAAGATAAACTAGCAACAAATACTAAAGCCCACATCTGCCCTCTCCAAGTTTAGTGTTACCCCCTCCTGTTGCAGTCAGACTGAGCTTTGGGTAACCCTTAGATTCCTTTCCTCCTCAGATTCTAGGCAGATCAGTTCTTAGCCAGAGGCCGGGGGTGGAATTCTATTAATATCCCTTATTCACTGCCATGCCCCAAATATCTTGAGAACCAGATTTCCTTTCCCATGCGAAAAGACAGCCTAACTTAGTTCTTTCCTGAATCCTCTGACAGTTTTACAAGTAGGGTGGTGCTGACCTTTCTTTCTTTGAAAAAGTGTATGTAGATGTGCCTATTCATAGAACTCTGACAGAGCTGACACCTGGATCTCTAAAATGTGGTTACACTCTCACCACATTCCACTGACATTTATAGAATATGATTATTTTTGATAGTGGGGGACAGAGGGGAAGGGTAAATGGAATTGTAAAGCACAAACTTTTATCCACATTTTCCCACTGTAAAATAAATCATATTTTCAGGAGGCTGAGCAGTACCCCAATAATGTGCAGCACCATCCTCTGCTCTTTTCCTGGGAAGAAGGGGCTGTGCCTTTCCCTAGGAAGCAGCATACTGCCCTCTCCATGCTCTCACTTAACTGGATGTCCTTCTTCTGGAGCTGCTGATGCTTGTGTCCAGACAGCCACACAAAGCTAACAGTTCTTCGAGAAATGACAAAGTGCTTTTTGAACAGTGCACAGGCCTGCTCTCTTAAGTGCTAGGCAGAGGCGATCAAATTCTGGGCAAGATGCAATTCGAGTCAATTTTGACATGTCAAAACTTAACGACTTTATTATGCTTCATGGTTTATAATTCAGTCACAAGCCATGGCAGGATGGGCACATTTTTTTCAGACAGTTAAGAATTAGGAGGACTAAAGGCTGTCAGCTTTACCAGATGGTCATTAACTGTAAATGTGTTGTTTAAGCAAGACACACTCAGGAGAGGGGGGAAGGGCTGTCATATGGAGTTTCATTGGCCATAGTTCTCTTTATACCTACCTTTCAGGTAGAGGTAAGAGCTGCAGAGAAGGAAGGTGTGCTGAAAGAAAAAGATTACCTTACCCATTTTCCAGCTGCTTTCAGCAACGGTGAGGGACCACATGTGCACTGTGTGGATTAACTTGTAACATGACAGACAAGTACCCAGGTATCAACAGCATATAAATTCAAGTCCACATGCAATAGTCTTCACAACATGCTATGAACTGGAGACCAAAAAGGTGAGAAGAAACAAGACACAATATTTCACTGAGGCAAAATTGAAAAACTGGGGATTAAGCAAGGGTGGAAAATAGAGAGAAGGTGCAGGAGGCAGTGGGAAGGCAGACCACAGAGTTCTGAGAGGAGGAGCAAGGGAGCCTTTGAGAATTAACTAAATTCATCTACCTACTTCTGCTGACCATAAGTGGTTTCATTCTTTTTGCAGCACATTCAAGGGACATTGTCCAGAATGTGCATCTCCGAGATCACCTCGGAGATGCCAGGAATCTCAATTCAATGAGATTGTTCAATGACACACCAGGGAACTCAGGTTAGGAGACAGGAAAGATAAAGGAATTCATGGAAGGACTGCATCTTTATAACCACCTGTTTATGAGCAAAACCCAATCATAAAAGCAGCTGTAAGCAGAAAACACAGAACATTATTTTGTCCTTTTGACATACATTATGGAATTTAAATCCCGTAACAGCAGCAGAGATTGTAAAGAACTGATTGTAATTGTCATAATTAACCGTATGCAGTTCTCCACTACGTTGTATAGCTTTGCAACTGGCAGACCTGATCAGGTATAAAACAAAACACAGAGCTTTTGAAATCCCAGGAGACAGAGGAAACGACCCTTTTCCGATTCCTGTCGCTCCCAATTACTGCGGGTAGAGGCGAGATAACTCCCCAGTCATTTCAAATATGGAAACATTCATACAAAGGACACCATTGGCATCTAAAATCGTGTTAGCTTTGGGTTTTTTTTTTTGCCATTTTCGACGTGATTTGGAAGTGGGGGTGTTGTAAAAGAATGAACGTGATGAGCAGATGGGATGTTTATGAGTACTGAAGCAGATGTTTTTGAAGTCACTTCTTGGAAGATGTGGAATGGCTGTATGAAAGAAAACAGATACATCTTATGGAAATAAATTTACCTGAAAACTCAGAACACTTCTAAAGTGTTGGTTGAGTAAAAACTAAAATCTGTTACACACACACACACACACACAAAATATGCTCATACTGTCTTGAAATATCTAAACTTAACATCTTCATTATTTTTCTTTTAATAGCCTAAAGTAACCAAAAACATATGAAGATATGAAAATAATATTTTTCCTTTGGATTGGATAAAAAGAGACATAGGCAGAGGAAATGTATCAGCTATAGAAGCGTGAGATCTTACATACAGAATGAACACTCGCAAGTATGTAAGCCCACAGAATATTAGAGTTGGAAGATATCTGGAAAGCCACATAGCCCCTTACTCTACATTTTGTCTACTCCAATTTCACCTACACCTCAACTTTACTGTAGTTCATTGAATGAAAAAATAAGGAACATTCACGACCAATATTCTTTCTATAAGCAGGAAGGAGGAGCAGAAGTCACAGGGGAGAAAATCATATAAGTAGAAAAAAGAGAGAATTAAACAAGAAGATAAATGCAATCAGATTCAAAGAGGCATATGTGAGAATTAAGAGTTCTAAAAGTAAGAATATATAGAGGGATATATTAAAAGGTTGTTTTGAAACATGCCTTAAATTATGTTATTCATATCTATGAATGTTGGCAACATTTCCTTAGTTGTCTCCTAACTCAGAGAGTTATTTCATTAAAAAAAACCTATAAAATTAACAGTAGTAACACAAAAGTTGGCTATCATATTTGAAGTCATATTTTTTGATGAGTGTTTTGACTTGCAGATATAGAAAGTACAGTTCAATTAAGAGACTGGAATAGAAACCCTAAATGACTCAAACAATAATTCTGTAAAATGTGGATGATAAATTCCATACCCCTCTTTTTATTTTAAGTTAGCCAATGAAGATCATTGCAACAGATTTTTTTCAGGCCTGTGACATCACAGATATCACTGGTTTGTTACCCAAACTAAAACTCATTATTATTTAAAGAATTTGACATCACATAGTAATATGTTTCAAAATGTGCTAAGTGGTTATGAAGCAGTAGAAAGCAGACAGAGGAAATGATTATTAAATGAGGCATGGCCAACCTACAATGGTTATCTGAATATAAAATCATTGTGTGGCTGTTCCATGTATAATGGTGAAATAAATATAAAATCATTTTGCAGTTACTCAATGTATTGGTCAGGGTTCTCCGGAGGGATTAACCAACACTCAAGAATACTTTTCAACCAAATCATCAAACTTTAACAAATCCTTAACTAAGTACAGGCCAATCTTATGCTGGTCTTTAAAGTAAAGTCTGTTCTACCCATTGAGTGTCTGGAACTAGGGCAACTAACTGTGCTAAGAACTGGGTTAGGTAACTTTACATATATATATGTATATATGCATATATATGTATAAATTTAATAAGAAATAAAAGAGGCATATATAGATATCCTGCTTATATATATTATTTATTTCTTATTATAACCTGTAAATTGGGCATGATTATTCTCATTTTACAGAGGAGAAACCTTAGTTTTGGAGAGATGTGGCATCTTGCCCAATCATGGAAAGGGAGTCAAAGAACAAGAGCTTGAATTCAGGTATAGTGAGTTGAATGGCAAGATAAAAAGAAAAGATAAGCCCATGTTCTCATCCCTGGAAGGTACAAATGTTATCTCATACGGCAAAAGACTGACTATTATCTTATATGGCAAAAGGCATGATTAAATTAAGCATCTGGAGAGAAGGTGCTTTCCTGGATTAGTCAAGGGTGCCCCAAACGCAACCACACGTGTCCTTATAAGTCAGACACAGAAGCAGAGCCCCACAGCAAACACTGTGTGAGGGTGAAGCAGAGTTTCCAGTGAAGCAGCAGCAAGCCAAGCAGTGCTGAGCACCACCAGAAGCCAGAAGAGACAAGGAGTGAAGTTTCCCCGAGAGCCCCTGGAGGGGCTACAACTTTGCCGGTGCCTTGACTTTATACCTCCAGGCTCCAGAACTTTGAGAGAGTTTGTATTTTTGTAAGCCGCCACGTTGGTAGTAATTTGCTTGGCGGCCACAGGAAACTGACGCACTATGTCTTCTGATGCCTTCAAGCTTCTTGACATCAGAATGCAAGGCTGCAGGCCTCAGAATGTACTCTAGATATTGCTTATGTCAACACAGACTTGGGGCCAGCCATAACGACTTAAAATCTAGGTTCTTCAGCCTATATATGAATTACCATTCTTCATATTTGATTCAAACTGTTTCAACGAATACTAAAGCAAACCCACAGGAGCACAGGCTCCTAATTTCGCGGAAGAATCTCCCTTCTTTATTGAGGGAAATGGAATTACCCAAGGAAAAGATAAAATATATATATATAATGTTCCTTCTTTTGCTGCTCTCACTGAGTCTATTTTGACACTGAAGAAGCAAATTCTGCCACTGATCTTTTTGCACGCTTAGTATTATATCTGTATAAGTGAGGGTGAATTTGGCCTGAAAGATTTTAAGATTCTTTCTAGCTCTAAGAGTCTCTGTATTTTTCTGTTACTCAATAAGTATACGTTGAATAAAAGAATAAATCAACAAATGAAAACATTGCTATACATGGAGCCAAAATCATCAAGCCTATTGTACTCTAATAACAAGTATTGAAGCTAAAAAGAATAAATGTCTTACCAAAATGTGATTCTCTGGGACAATAACCTCAATAGATGATAAGTGACCAAATTAAAGGAAATAAATATCTAAATATATGGTAACAATTCAACCAATTTCCTTGGGATGAACTCTTAGAGGAGGCACAAGAAATTTTAGGCATGATTCAGTGTAAAACAAAAACTTGAACAATAAAATTTGTAGAAAAAATTTGACTCTCAAGGCAAAGGATAAAGAGATTGTTGTTGCTATTGTAGCACTTTCTGTGTGTAAGGCAATATTGTAAGTACTTTGCAGCATGAAATTATTAAATCCTCACTCTAACCCTGAAAGATAGGTGCAATCATTGTTCTCTTTTACAGGTGAGAAAACAGGCTACCAAACTTATTAGAATCACATGGTAATAGAGGAGGTAAGTGGCACAGTGGTTAATCCAGCACTCTTGGTTAAAATTTTGGTGAGAGGTAATCAAGGCAGAGGAGCTGAGAAAGAACTGGAATTCTGCATCTACCACTTCACTAATTTATTCTTTCATTTTTGATATGAATGTGCAAATAATGTGTGTTAGGCTTTTGCTAGACACTAGAGAGTAAAAAAAAAAAAAAAAAACAATGAACTAGAAAAATGTCCTAAAACAAAGAAGAGAGAGACAATTCGTGAGAGCAACCAAAAATAGAATTGATAAAAATGATTCAGGAAAACATCATCATAAGTGAATCTGCAAACAGTATCTGAGTTCTCTTAAAGAACCCTTCACCTATAAGCCTTTCCTGACAACGGGCACAGTCACAAAACGTTCTAAGCCCTCATCAACAAAGATGGTGCCAGAAAAACATGAAAGAACCTGGGAAGAGCTCCAGGAGCCTGGTGAAAGAAATAATTATTCACCAACAATAAAAAGAAAGGAAGTAGAAAACACGTGGAAGATAATTTACACTAATAATAATAATAATAACAATAATAATCTATCTCCTTCTAAATACCAACAAAGCCAAAGACATATTTCTAGCAAAGCAGAGACACTTCTTAGTGATTCCAAGTGGCCCATCAGAAGTGACTCTAGTTTGTTCTTCTCAGATCAATCAAAACAAGTCGGTGGACTTCTGTTACATGATAAGAATCTTGAAAAAATACTCAGACTCTTAAATTAGGAGTAAGTGGATCTGAATCGTAGCTCTACAAAATACCAGCTGTGTGGCCTGGGGCAGGTTCCTTAAAGACTCCCAATTTTAATTTCATCATGTGGAAAATAGAGATAATGACAGAATCCAGCTCCTAAGTCAGTAAAGATTAAACGTATTTAATAGTAATGTGTGTGAACTGCTTAACAAAGCATTTGATACCTAGCCCATGTTTTGTTGCTGATAAATACGAGTACTATTATCATCTAATTAGTAGATTGAATGATTACTGTGGCCAGAATAATTACTAAATTTCATCAGAAGTGTTTCTTTACTGTTCGATTAATTCTCTTGGAGTTATGCATTGCCATGTGACTTGCCTGGACTAACAGAACATAGATGAAAGTAAAGTGTCACTTCTAGACAGAAACATTTCAAAGCCAGTCAGAATCCACCTTATTTCCTTCCTGCTTCCAGGGTGACTAGCAACATTCTAGATAGTAAAGTCTCCCTCAGTCTAGGTCCCTTAAAAATGATGACACAAAGCAATACTCTTGCCAACCAGTGATGGGCATGAAGTATAAAGTAAGAAATAAACTCCATTGTGCTAGCCCCTGAGGCATGGGGTTGGTTTGTTACTGCAGCACAACCTAACCTATTCTGACAATTACAATAGTGTCCTAGATTTGTTCTGACTTTTAACTTCTAAGTAATATAAATGCTTTTACTTTTAATATATTGATTCAACCTCTTTTCTTTCTTGTTACCTTTGTGCCCTCTTCAAATGTTTCTAAATCAAGGCTGTCTCAGAGATTGAAATTCCTATAGGACAAAGACTGTGACTTTGAATTCTCTTCAGGTAACAGAACTTAAAACAACACTAAAATGGGATCTGGCATTTAATAAATGCCTCTTTGACAATGGCAATGACAATGATGATCATAAAACCATCTTCATGATCATCTCTTTATGTCCATTCCTACTTACTTCTCACTACTCAAATAGTTCTCTTAGAAGAAAGACAGATATTTTGGAAAAAAAAAATATCTGTCACTGAAGAAGGCATACAGGTAGGCATTTTGCTCTCTGTTTCAAACCTACTCAGAGAACAGAAAAACAAATCTTAAAGCTGATATTCTTGGACCTTGCATTAATGCTCCAGAATAAGTAACAAAACCTTAAATGTGTTCATGTTCTATAAAGGAAGCATAGAAACATTAGCTTTTATACAAGTTTTCCTTACTGGAGGATTGATGCATAAAAACACTCAAAGAATATTTGCAGGACTCAGAAAGAATCAGGAGCTAGCTGTGTGGTGTTTATGCATGCAGATGTGGGGGCTCTCTTTATTCTTGCAGAACCCTCCGGCACCCTCAGACTTATCTGAGGCAAGTTAGTGGCCAGAGTGACAGGGCTAGTCAGCATGGCTTAGGCAAGGGGTAGCAGAGGGGCAGAAAGGTGGGCAGAGAGGGCTGTGAACAAGTGAGTGACTGAGGCAACATGCTCGCCCTTATCTCACAAAGAGTGGTCTGTCCATCGAGCCTCAAGGGGTGTGCAGTCCACCTCAGGATCCACACCCCCTTCCCTCCCGATGGTGCTGTCATCAGCGAGGAGAGCTCAGCTGAACAGCATGGACAGATGAAAAGCAGAAAAGAAGATTGAAGTACTTGGGCAGATCAAGAGGAAAGGACATGAGCCCCGTTGCTTTTAAGATAAAGAGCAAAATCCTTATCATGACTGTGTCCTCCATTATCTGACCCTTTCCACGCCTTTCTAGGCTCATCCCTCACCTTCTCTCAGCCATATTCACTCTAAGTTCCTTAAAGACTCCTGGCACACCCCTCTCTCTTAGCCTGATAACTCCTAGCCATCATTGTAAGCCCAGCATAAACATGCTCAGCAAAGCCTTCCCTAATGCTCCATGGCCATCCCAGAATAGAGCAGCTCTTCTGGTCACATACTTTCACAAGATTTTAAATTTCCCCTTATAGCTCCTATGAAGTCAAGTTTCTAACTTTGCACCAGTACGTTTGTTTTGGTGTCTGTCTCTAGCACTAACAATTAAGCTATATGAGGGAAGAGACAGCGTCCACTCACCATCAGATCTCCAGGACCCACCATTCTCCCTGACACAGGCAGTTTTCAGCAAATAACCTAAATGAACAAGGCTAGGAGAGGGTATGAAGCACAGCGTGCCTATGAGCTTCATCTCTTTCGGACAAAGCCACCTTTTCCCCCCTTCTGGCAGCTCCTTACCAGAGGCCTTCCTTGTGTGTGAATCTAGCCACCTGTCCCTGGACAGCTCTTGGCCAGAAAGTCTCTCAGTTCAACAGCACATTAGATGAAAGTGCTCAATCAACAGAACTGTCCCCAGAACTGCAACATGACTAGAGAGAGGATTTGACCTTTAAACCTCCAGGCAAGAAAGACAAGCTTTTCCTTTACTCTCCTTGGCCAAAGCTACTGGAAAGTGATCCTAATGGAGACTGGTTGTTGAATCCTCCTGAAGGATTTATGAAAACTTACGATCCTAAGAACTCTTTTTGTGTGCCTCAATGTCTGCATCTGTAAAATGGAAAGAATGGTACAAGCCTCTCAGGATTATTTTGAGAACTAAGAAAACTAATGTATGCAACAGTGTTCACCAGAGGCCTGGTGGACAGAGTGCTGCAGAAATGGCAGTTACTATTAACATAATGATTCAACACATAGGATTTTAATTTTATATTATACTATTGTTATTAGGAATATCTATGTATCTACTTCTACACAATAAAAAAGTCTGTAGGAACGCATGCTACAAGAATGAAGTAATATTCTTAAGTGAGGTTGTTAGGCTACATAATTGATCTTATAGAATTTAAAGCATAGCATGGTGTAAGATAGACTTTCTGAAGCACTGTTAAAATGAAGAGGTACTTTAAAGACTTTTAAATGGAAGAAAATTTGCTAGGGAAAGTAAAGAGCGTTAAAGACTTGGTTGGAAAACGTTCAGTATATTCCTAGATAGTGGAGTTAATGTGGGGCAAAGGAGATTATACTAATCCTATTTTACCCTCCTTAGCAATCACTTTATAGCTGACACCTAAGAATCAAATTCTAATCTATATAAGCAACATCTCATTGATAGCGAAAATAATTTTTGATCTAATATTGCCCAGTAAAACTCTGTTTAGCATTCTCTGGGCTTCTAATATAGCTATTCATGCTGAGATTCCAAGAAATCAACTTGAAAGTATGCTCCCTAATCCAATGTAAGGCTAAAAATTATAAAGGCAAGATTTTGCATCTATACAAATATGTTTTCTGAACACTATCCTGTGACATAATAATATGTAAAAGTGGCTTTTCACTAAAGATGAAAACCCAAATAACTGATGTGCTTCAACACAAAAATCAAATTAAGAACAAACTTGAGGAGGAGAACAGTCAAAGCCTGAGACCAGAGGAACACACAGGTGACTTCCACATGCTCTAGAGATGGCAGGGACAGGCATGGGCATAGGGAACAGGGAACAACCACAGATAGGTATTTCTCAAAGGACACCTGCGCTTTCCAAAGGGATCAGAGAAAGGTACTATATGAGAGTTTCCCAACTCAAATAGAAAACATTCTCAAAGAGAAAAAAACAAACACACACAAAAATAAAGAAGCAAAGGACAAGGATGGAGCAGTTTCAGGTTTCCTTCCATTAACTAGCTCGAAAACTTCCAAGATCACTCACGAGGCCCAAAAATGGCCACCATTCACAGCTGGATCCAACATTAAATCCCCAAATCAATAAACATTTTAAAACCAACAAAGAGAGCCTTACACACAAGGTGGAAAGTAGTTTGTTTTCATTTTAACAGAAACTTGGCTGCTATTTCTAATCCAAAGATAATTTGCTTCTGAACTGAAAGAGAGAGAGACCTTAGAATTAAGGATAGAAATGCTGTAATTCTGAATAAATTACTGCAAATCAAGCACTCTGAATAGGGGTCAATAGAAGTACACTCACAATCTCTCTTTGCATTCATGCAGTAGCCTTTCATGTGAATCTCCACCCAACTTCCAAGCAAAACTTTCTTAACTAAAGATGGGGGGTGGACAGTAGGTGGCGATGTGGGTTAACAAGTGAGCTTGAACACTGCCTTCACAGACTCCAGCCTTCAGATACTCCAGCAGCTGATACTCCCTGTGGCCACTCTAAGGTTCAGTACAACAGGACGTATGGATCTTATCTGGCTTGCAGCAAGGAATGGCTAACCCTGGAACATTGCAGGACATCAGCCCAAGTCTTCCCCAGCCATAGTCTATTATCTCCTCATGTATGCCAATGCCAACAGCCATTAAATAATGTAAATGGTCCCATTCCTATCTCAACATGGATTATGCATAAAAATAATTGTGCAGCAAAATTAAAAGAAAATTAAAAATACTTGTCATGAAATAAACTAATATCAAAGCCCAGTAAACTATCGTGGAGGACACAGGTTATGCTGTTTTATTTTTCTTTTCTTCCTGAGGGCTCCAAATTAGAGCACCATGTTATTTTAAAAATTATTTAAAAGACTATGGTTTCTGGATTGTGGTCCCCGGACAAGCTATATCAGAAATACTGCACATGCTTATTAAAATGTATATTCTCAGTCCCAGCTCAACCTACTGAATCAGATGTTCTGAGAAAGGAGATGAGGAAACTACACGTTGGCCAGCCTCTCACTTAGGCAATAAAATTGCTCTTTATATTTTACACTTCACTGAATAGCCCCCCAAGAAGTAGGTGACAGCCTTTTGTATAACGATATTTATAGTAAAGGCAGCAGCAGAAGCTGGGATTTACAAGGAGGAAGTTGTTTTTCTCTCTCCCCTTTCCTCATCATGACACATAATAGAATATTATTATCTAAAAGCAAAACGCTTTCCTGTTTTGCTTTTATGTTGTGTCTTGCCTATTTCCTAAGTCTCTGTGTTCTGGAAAATTTAACATTTTAACTGATTCGAGTGCAAATGATTTTAATATTTAGGGGTTTTAGATGAGGTAGACACATTTTGAAAGAGACTTTAAAAATGATTCAGTGTATTCTGTATGTCAGAGCAAGACAATAAGCTTGACAAATTACAGAGGCACCCCCACAGTGCCCCTGCACATAGTACTTTGGGGGACAATCAGGAAGCCCAAAACCCTGTAATTAGAGGTATTGTGGCTGGAAGGAGTCTTGATTACAAAATTCTGAGAGTCTGTGCAAGATCATGTTTTTTCTGAGAAAGAATCACTTTACCAGATGAGGTGAGAAACACTGCATTTTCTACATGGTATAGACTTAGAATCTTTGAGGGACAGAGGCCCTCTATCAAAGCTGTACTTACTTATATAACATTTTTAGACCCAGCACCTTTGCAGAGGTTCTTTGACAAATGAAAGTCTTAGATAAGACCAAATAATTATAAAGTTGGGACCTTTACATAGCTGAGTCTCCTAACAGAAATGCAGTAGAGAAAAAAAAACTTAGGTATTTAACAAACTATAGCAATAGCAACAAAATAGCAACCCACATACAGTGTGTGAGAAATAGAAACGCTTTTCATCACATATTCCTTCAAATCATTCAAAAGAGATAGGGACAAAAAGAACCCGGATGCCAAGTGCCCAGAGCATAGTGTGCGAAGAACACAAATGCCCCACAACCTGAGTCCTAATAGCCTCTGATAATAAATCTCATTTCCCTGTGTGGGAGCCTGCCTTGCCCCAACCGATCACTTCCAATTCCTTCTCTGAAGATGTAGCCAGCCCACTGCTGCTGCCGCCACCACCAGCCACCACCGACTGCAGGAGCAGCTGGTCGAATCCAATTCAGCAGAGAATCTTAGTGAAGTGCGTAAATCCCATACGGAGTGGCTGCAAGCAGAGCTATCATCAGCAGGGCTGAGCTATTTTTGGAACCATCTTAACTGATTGTCCGCCACCGCTATTCTCTATTCCTGCTTCCCTTTCCCGGCTCTCTCTCTCCCCTCCAACCTGAGATGTCCAAGATCGACTGATCAATAAGATGATAAAAAGCAGACAGCTGAAGGGAACTGGTAAACAAATGACATAAGTAGATAGATACAGGAGTGATACACAATACAGAGAATGTGATTAAGCCTGGGATGTCTTTAGAAAGACAGCCGGTAAAGAATTCAGGCATCACAGATGGACTAGGGGTGGGTTGAGAGGAGGGACGGGAGGGGAGTGGAGTCTGAAACACACAAAAAATTCTCAAGGAGCATCCTCTCTCTCTTTTCTTCCCACTGTAGGCTGTATGTGGGTTCTTGATTTAGCAGGGCAGGGTCAAGTGTTTCATGCACAGCTTGCTCCTTAACCTTCCAATGCTTGCCGCTTTCAACACTGGTGTGAGCTGGTAGCCGCAGCAGTGGCTGCACAATTCAGGTTATTAGCAAGAAGGCAGAGGAAATTCAGGAACAGAGTTCAGGGGACCCAAACATATCAGTTATCCCTGTACCTCGGGACCCAGAAACAAAGCTTTGTCCTCAGTGGAATGTTTAGAAAGGCGCCTCCTCACCTGGTTACATGGGTTACAGAGCAGCACTGCAAGAGCCACACAAGCTGGACACCCAAAGGCCAGCTTACCAGGAGTTAGCACTAATGACCCTGCTTCATTTTCCTGAAATAATGGAACCTTTTGCTTTAGCTTTTTAAGTCTGGTTTGCCTCTCCTACCATTACCTGTATTCTTTCTTTCCGATCTCTTGAAACTAGTAATCAAGTAAAATAGACCAGTATTTGGGAAAGGGATTTCAAGGCACAAGAGCCCAAGTGCCAGGAGGGTAGTTTAATGCCCTCTTTCTTCTTTGTGCCCACATCACCTTGAACAAATTATTCAGCCTCTCAGGTGCTGGACAAAACTCTGCAATACATAACGGAATCACATCACTCATCTACTTATAACACTTCCTCAAGCTTCCTGTCGGTCCTAGAATAAGATGCAAACTTCTTGCCTTGGCCAGCAAGACCCTGCCTGATCCTTACATCTTTTCTCACCACCACCCCTCCCTTGTTTACCCACCAGCCATACACACATTCTTTCTGTCCTGCAAACACACCTACTGTGTTCCCACCTTCAATTGGCATGACCTGGAGCCTAGCCTTACCTTCTACACAAAATATTTTCCTAGGAAAATTATGCTACTTATTTGTTGACTTGCCAATGAACTGTTTCCTCTAAAATATAAGCCGTCTTGTTCACGATGACATTATTAGCACTTAGAAATATGGGTGCTCCATATACACCATGGAACACTATGCAGTCATAAAAAAAGATGAGTTCATGTCCTTTGCAGGGACAGGGATGAAGCTGGAAACCATCATTCTCAGCAAACTAACGTAAGAACAGAAAACCAAATATCACATGTTCTCACTCATAAGTGGGACCTGAACAATGAGAACAAATGGACATGGAGGGGAATATCACACACCGGAGACTGTCAGGGGGTAGAAGGCTGGGGGAGGGATAGCAGGGTGTGGGGCCTAAGGGAAGGATAGCTTTAGGAGAAATGCCTAATGTAGATGACGGGGTGATGGATGCAGCAAACCACCATAGCACATGTATACCTCTGTAACAAACCTGCATGCTCTGCATATGTACCCCAGAACTTAAAGTACAATTTAAAAAAGAAATATGGGGCTCAATAAATAGTAGGTGAATATTTCTGAATACACTTAAGTTTCCTCACTTCAAAGGGGAATAATCATAACTCTTTGGCAGGGTTGTTGAGAGTACTAAATAAGAAAATGAATATAAATTGTTAACCACAGTGCCTGGAACATCTTAAAACATTTAAGACTTTTTTTTAGATTTGAAACCCACTTCCTACCATTTTAACCACCAGAAATGATTTCTCTCTAACCCGGTAGTTCAAAATTTTTGAATCTTTTTCACAAGTCTCTCAATTTTCCTGACCCCAGATTCCCCATCTTGACCAATTTTTTTAATGCTTTTCTTATTAAAATATTCTTAGGAATGCTGCAAAGTAAAGAATTATTTGAATCTCTCAGATTAAATATGGGACCAAAACCAGTCTTCAGTCTTCAGTCCAAGGGATGTTCACCTTGCCATGCCTCAAGGGTAGATGGACACACTGCAATTGCCCTAGAAATGACAACAGGAGACTGGAAATGAATGGTCTGTACACCTCACAAAGCTAGAAATCCTGGAGGCTTCCTGACATTTATAGGTTCACAAGACCAGGGCTCTAAGGGTTCCTGAAGGAAGAGGTCACTCAAAAGACATGAGGTCTTAGGCAAAAGTGAAAAATAAGACAGTCAGGATCACTGAACAATTTACACAGTGCTAATTATGGAATCTGTTAAAGAGCCCTGAAAATAGGCTGTTTTGCTTATTAAGCAATAGAAATAGGAGAACTTGGGAGAGACAAGCAAAGGCACAGCCGTGACTAACTTGAGCAGCTCTCCCGCAGCATGGGGAGTGAAGGAGCCTCGGCCTCATGGAAGTCTATTTCCAACCTCTTGCTTACAAATCTTCAAGAGAAATAGCTATATCTTTCCAGAAAGCTGTTTTATGTGTGAAACTTAGACTGTAAATTCCACGAATACCAGACCTGCAGATGACTCTACAACTTTTGTATTTGACACAGTGCCTGGTCTAGCTTCAATGGGATCAATGCGATCCAACTGACATCCAGGCTCCTTTTCAGTTCTGCATAACAAAATGAGTTCTCTAAGGGACCAAAATCACTGAGTCACAGGGAGACTGATAAGAATACTCAGTTTTCTATGATTCCAATATTTGTTGACTTGCCAATGACCTGTTTCCTGTGGTTACTTAAATCACACCTGAGTTCCATTCTTTTTTGAAAGTTAGCAGGAAATGTTCAAGGAGATGTCTTTTGCTTACAGTGGTGCCTACCTTTGATCTGGGCACTTTTATGCATTAATTAACCTTGTCTTCTCCTTTACCCCACTGAGAAGCACGCTGCTATTACCCACTGCTGTACACCAAGGCACAGAGAGGATTTGTCCAAAGTAGACAGCAAGAGAAGAACTAAGATACACTTCATTCCTACTTAGCCTCCTTGCAAAATCTTACGCCATGTGCCACCTTATAATCAGCTGTTAGTTTGATTATGAAATACCTGAATTCTGTGTAATTACAGATGTTTTTCGTGAATGGCTGCCTCTTTGTAAAGGAAAACATCCAGCTAAGTAGTAACACCTGGAATCTGGAATTATATCTTTTTTTCTTGGCAAGAACAACTAAAGAACATCGTTGATTGTACCAACATCTTATGTGGACTTCTTGAAGTAGCCATCATTACCTTTGGCAGGTGTAAGTATATGCAACCAGAAAACTTGACAGCCATTTTTGATTCAAGAGACAAAGCTAAATCTTTTTTTGAGTTGGAAATAATTTTGTAAAATATTTGTTTTGAAAGAATTTTTCATTTCAAGCCCAAGAGAAGTAGAAAACCATCTTGCAGAAAAGAGTTTCATATGCGATTCTGAACAAACGCAAAGAACAAGAAAGAACAATTATATCTGCTTAAATGAGGTTCCGCTATTTATAAAACAAACGTAAATAGTGATGGTAATTATATTGGTTTTTCCTACTAATAAAGCAAAAGACAAACAGAATTGGGACAGCACTGGCATTCCAACCCACAGGACTTTTCAGGAAATGGAGCAATAGATGTTGATATTCATCCATGAAAACTGTACTAAAATCGCAATTGAGTGAAAGTGCTGTTGTTCTATTTTTTGCAGTGAGAATTGTGGCTTGCATCATCAGTCTTCTAATACCTGCATACTATAATTTGGAAATCAAAAATCCAAGCTTTATCGCCAGCTTAGGCAACAAGAGTAAGTCATGTGACCTTGGCCATGTAAATAGTTTAGTGAAAAATACTGCCACCACCTTGTTCCATAAGAATATAGCAAGTCAGTAAGTGAAGTTATCAACTTACTCTACCTTCCATGTCAGACCAAGATATATTTCTCACTTCTTTTTATTTCAGTAAAGTTCCCAAACCAAGAAATCATCTTCACTGTGTAATTTCTGGTTGTAAGACTGTTAAATGTTTTAAATATTTGCTAAGCATTTGATGATATCCAGTAAAACTTCCAAAGATGTCTAAAGTAACATTTTTCCATTGTTGTCAGATGAACAAAGTTGAATGTGGCATATAAAATGGAAACTCTGATGGATATGGCAGACGATGTGATTAAGATCCTATTTCAAACATCTTCCCTTATATCATTTGCTGCTGCCAACTCCTAGAGAAGAGATTCAGAATGCTTAAAGAAATACATTATAACTTCTCAGAAAATGAAAAAAAAAAGAGTCCCCAAATACTATTTTATTATTAAATAATTTTCTTTAAAGCTCCCAGGACTGTGGTATTGTATCAGTTACACACAGGAATCACCAAGAAAAAGATGAGTATACTAATCCTGATTTAAATCTTTAAAAAAAAATTTTTGAAGCCCCATAGTATCTTGTGCTAAGACAAGAGAGGAAAAAATGCCCCATGTTACACAATGTAATCTCTTATTCTTCATTTTCCTGACAAACTAAAATTTTAGAAATCCTATGTTAGCTGAGATGCTGTGTTTAGACTTCTATCTTCAATAAAATTTTATTCAGAATCAAACATAAATTGAGAATTTGTAACAAAATCTAGGCTGAGGAGTACCTTTATAATATCCATAAAAATGGATATGAGAAGCAAATTAAGATATCAATTCAGTTTGCTGAGCCTATTTATCTTACTTATGAAAATATTTTAAGCATGCTATAAGTAACTTAGATATTTTATTTTAATCAACTAAAATGATAATAAGTCAGCCTTCTATATTCTCAATAGCACTTATTGGTATGGAGATAAATAACATACACACATCCACCCATACACATCTTGTGCCAGTTATTGTATGTATTTCAAAGTAATTTTATTTTTTTAAAATCCATAATATACTGTTTTATTAACTGAGACTGATTTCCCCCTCTGGCTATCTGAAACTGTAACAGGTTACTCAGAATTTTCGTCTCTTCCAACAATTCTTAACAGAGCACAGAATTCTTTTGCATTCTTGTGAAGCATTGTTATCAAATACCATTGCCTAGAAAACTAACTTGTCTTTCAAGGCAAGACACTCTAATTAACTTCCCTGAGCTGAACTTAATTCTGTTAGAACCATTTCCTCACATTCTACTTAATTGAGGCAAAGGACTTGATTTCTGAGTCAAATTAACTCAGGGTGTTTTATTTAGATACTGGCAATTCGTAATTCTCTTTGGATTCGTGTTTTTACAACCATGAACAACAACGGATTTAAAATAATTTTAGGTTCAAAGCTTCAGAAAATTACCATATAACACTAGATGCAATATTTTTCTGTAAAATAAATTAAGTTGATTCTTTTGGGGTGAGATAAAGTTGTTTTTTAATTTTTTCCCCCCTGTCTAGAGTATTCAATTAACTGATGAGTTCTGAGCTTCTAGATATTCATAGTGAAACTAATAGTTGAGCTGTTTTATCCAATTTAGCAACTGAAGACCACTGACTACAGTGAAAACTTCTCTATAGCTCAAATGATTAGACTTATGTATCCTTAACCCCACAAGTCTTAACACTAAGACACTGGTCTCATCATTTCTTCAAATATGGTTCAAACAGTGTGATTTAACTATCCCTCAACTGAAGCACTGGCTTGCTTCCAGTTTAATGATGAGTTCAAATTTGTAAACATTTACATTTTGACATAAAAGGCTGTAGATAAACCTGTGAATTTGCCTCCACAAGTGAATAACTAAGAACAAAAGAAAGGATGATTGTAAATCAGAAAGAGAATTTCTTAACTTACTTAAAATTCTAATTATAGATTACTTTAACAGGGACAGTTCAAGACAGAGATAATAGTCCCTTTCCCTTCTCAACCATACTGATGTTTTCCTACTCTTCAAACACACCAAGTATGTATCTTCCATAAGCCCTTCACTTTTGTGAATGTCTCTGCACAGAATGCTCTTTGCCAAACTCTTCCTAGACTAGATCCTTCTCATCATTCAAGTACCAAATGTCCAAAGCTCAAATATCATTTTCTCAGAAAAGCTTCCAGGACAGTTTTATCTAAAGCTATACTTCTTCCCACCCCCAGGCATTTACTTTACTCTGTTTAATTTTATTCATTGTATTTGGCATTATTTGAACTTATTTATGTGTTTATGCATTCACAAATGGTAATGCAAATATCATAAGGAGAGGAACCATGTTGGTCTTGTTCACCATGGCATTACCAGCACCTAGAATTTAAAAATGCTTTAAATGAAGAGTTTTCCAAACTTCCATGTGCCTGTTTGGAATCCTGGGTAGCTAGTCTGCTTTCCAAACATAATTTCTACAAATGTACCTCTCTTATGGTCCTAGCACAGGGATTAGCAAACTATGGCCCTCGGGCAAAATCTGGACCACCACCTGTTTCAGTAAATAAAGTTGTATTGGAACCCAGCCTTACCCATCAGTTTAGATATTGTCTATGACTGTTTTGTGCTACAAAAGCATAATTGAGTAGTTGTGACAGGGCTGTATGGCTTTTAAACCTAAATATTCACTGTCTGGCCATTTACAGAGAAAATTAGGCAACTTCTATATAGACACTTTAGAATGGACCACCAACTCTCCAATTCTTAATGAAAATATTCAGAGATGAAGTTTATCCAGTGCCGATTACTCTAATGTGTGAGGTGAATATTTAAGCAAGGGCCTCATTGTTAGCTGAAGCAACCTTCTCTCCAAAAGAGAGTGTGAGCTTGAAAGTCAGCCTGCCTCCCAAACACGTAACATGTCATCAATAGAATTGCTCACTGGTAGCACTTGGATCAATAATATTGAACTATAAACTAAGTGGTGATTTAGAAGGGAAAGCTAAACTAACATGTAATCACATAAAACAATGATAAAATCCTCATCAATAAATACTTGCTGCCTGCAGGTAATTGTGACATGCACCAACACTAGATGCAGAGGGTTCAAGTAAACCCCTTCTTTGGTACAAATCAATTTGAATAGAAGAATGTTACCAAACCATAGGACAACGAATGTGTGCCTTCAAAGGCAATGACAATAAAATCAGATACAACTATGTATGTTGTTAAATAGAACACAGTGTCCTGTAAGTACAAGAAAAAATGCTCTTCCATGAATGCAAATACTATATCAAGCCTAGCTCAGTTCCCTGAAGGGATGTTGTCATTTTATTCAGACACTGTTTCAAGTGAGGGCTGGCCTTGGGGCTGAGACGGCTAAGTAGCTCAGCATGTCAACTCTCACTGGAGTGCCCCAAATCAGAAGGAAGGCAGGGTCAAGGCAAACCAGTATGGCTGCTCAGTGGTAGCCTACACTAATGATTTTTTTCAGGAAGACGAAAAATGGCATGGCCTGCCTGCCCTTAGGAGTGACAGTTATTATGGCTTCAGCAAGTGTTTCACTTTCACTTATTAACTCGAAACCAATTTTCTCTCATTCTGTTCCAAATATCCTGTAGAATTTGTTTCAAAGGACTGTTTTTTCTTTAAAATATTGTCGATGGCATCCAATAGTTGCCCCATCAACTATTCTCTTTGAATGGGATTCTTTGGACTCATATACATGAGTCCATATGTTAGGAAAAACTGGCTATAGAATAACAAATCAAAAATTATTTGTATAGCATTGTACTAAAGATGGTGAGTGAGTAATTATTTCTGAAATGTTCTTGTGTATTTCTTTTGTATGTGTTTTGTGTGTGTGTGTGTGTGTGTGTGTGTGTGTGTGTGTGTCCTCTCAGCCCAAAGAAGTTCTGCAGCAATGGTGCATTGGTGTAAGAAAATCCAAATTCTATTTTCTAGTTGCTGATGATCAGCAATGGAAATGAAACATTAACTTAGGCCTTTGAAGGCAAAGGTATAGTAAAAATGAATAAGGAGCTTGACTTTTCATTCACAATTGAGCATCTTAAAAAGATAACATTTGGGAAGAAGTAAAGGTGTCATGACATAGGCATGGATGACTATTGAAGATAACATCTTTAATGGATAATATCCAAAATCAGGGAGAACTTATTTTTACTAGCAAAGTTAGTACTAGTCGCAGACTTCAGTCTCTTAAAGGTGGACATTCAGAAATAAAGTATGTGTCCATTAACCAGGAAAATGTGATGGATTATTTTATGCTGTTGTGCAAACCTTGATGGAAAGGAGTTTGTAGGATACCAAATTTATCTTTAGCCATAAGGGAAGACATCCAGGAGCAATTAAGAATTTTTAAAAGGTAGTATTAAAAGTATTCTAAAATACAGAACAAGCTAATTTTTGTATAATATGCATAGTATGTTTGGTGATTATATGGTAGACAAATACATCACCAAACAAACAAAAAATGGCACAATCTTGGCTCACCACAACCTCCTCCTCCTTACCTTTGTTTCTGGTAAGTGGAGTAGTTTCTTTATCTGTAAAATTCAGCTAATATTATTACCTACTTTTAGAACCATATTCAAAGGTATGCAACCTGTGGGTTTGGAGCTCAATGCTTTCTCGTCACTGTCTTGATATGCTTAAGAATTTCATCTGTTAATTTATGTGTGTGCATGTTTTTTCAAGTTCAATGATACAATAAAACATAAGCCAGGGATTTAGAGCCTTTGCTTGAATGGTCTTGCCTACCCAGACAGGTTCTTGCTTACCCATTTTTCTGCCTCCTTCTAGTAACTGCTACAGCCTTCTACCTCCACACTAAGAATCATGGGATGGGGTCGTAAGTGCCTGTGAGGGTCTACACTTGCTCCCTGAGTATCCCTATGCTTGACAAGTTAACTAAAATATTGAGAAAGAAAGGAAAAACATTTCATTCTGCCTTTAGAACAAGGAGCTCACATTTTTATTTGGCACTAGATCTCACAAATAATGTAAATGGTCTTGCCTCCTCCATATTATCTTTGTGAGAATTTAAGGATCTAATACATGAGACAATTGAAAATATTACCTGATACAAGGTAAGTGCTCATTAAATATTAGCCTATATTATTATATTATTGCTCTTGTTTCTTCTGCATATACTTCATCTTGGGCAAACACATGCAATGCATGTTACTCATCCAACTCAACTTTTACAGGGACAGATTAAGCCCTCCGGGATTCACCTGAATAGTCAATCCTTGTGACTTTGGTAGAAGAGGATCTTCTCTCTTAATAATGTGACCTTACTTTCAGTGAGACAAAAGGCCCTGAATTCATTTCACGTGAGATGCTAAACCAGCTGTCACAAAACTCTTTCATTAAAACCCCACAAATTATCTTGGGTACATTCACCTTCATCAAACACGGATTCTTGTCCTGTCTCTTATGAAACATTTTACAAAAGAAGCAATTCCATTTGACAAATCAGAAAGGTCAGACAAGTACCCAGGAGGCCTGGGAAAACTGATGTTTCTGTTGCTACAAGTTCAAATGACCAATGAGCAATTCAAGCTGTGAGACACAAGACAGTAAGAACATCCATGATTTCTGGTGCCTGTTTAAATGCTGGGATGGAAAACAGATGATTGGGAGCTATGCTTCTGTTCAGAAATTTTTCTTCTTCATTCAGTGATACTGTAGCTATTATTACTAATAATGATGGCTTGGAAAAATCACCTCAAAACCAAAAACTAATTAGTAGCAGAGCAGGTTTAGCTGGACCTCAAGGTTCTATTCTATCATGCAACCCTGCTACCCAAGTTTTCGTTTTCATTTTATTTTTCTGCTCTGAGTCATTTCCAATCTCTTTAAGGATCATTTTGAAGCTTACAGAAGCCTATGAAAAGAATACATGAATGGGTATAAATTTTTCTTTTTTTTTGAGGCAGAGTCTTGCTCTGTTACCCATGCTGGAGTGCAGCAGCACGATCTTGGCTCACCGCAACCTCCACCTCCTGAAATGGGCATAAATTTCTCTCCAGGGTGGGTAAGACATAAAACCTAGAATCTGACATGTGCAAAACAATACTGTGCAAACACCATTTGTGCCTTAAATGTCTCTTTGATCACTATTCAGTTAAAACATGGATCTGATTTTTACTTTTTTATTTTTAGGTTTTGTGGGTACATAATAGGTGTATATATTTATTGAGTACATGAAATATTTTGACACAGGCATATAAGGTGTAATAATCATATCAGGGTAAATGGAATATCCATCACCTCAAGCGTTTACCATTTCTTTGTGTTACAAAGAATCCTAGTATATTCTTTTAGTTATTTTTAAATGTACAATGAAATATTGTTGACTGTGGTCACCCTGTTGTGCTCAGGTTGTTTTGGAATCACATTTTATTTAAATTTAGCCTTCTGACATCATAGTATTTAATAAGGGTTTCTAAAAACATATTTCTCTTCAAGAATTGGACAAGCACCCTCATTATGATAATCTATGGTATGTTCATCTGATCGGCTGAGATTTCTTTCTTTGTAAGCATACAATAATTTTCCTCTTACTAAGAAATCTGTATTTATCTGCAGATTTCTCCTGTGGCTCAAAGTTTCAAGTCATTATACTTGCAATTACTAATTCAATAAATGTTCACTAATGCCTTCTATGTGATTAGCACTGTGCTAGACAGTGAAGATACAATGATGAAATAATACATTTTCCCAAATCATGAGTCCAGAGGTTGGTTCATAAGATACCCATGGAAACAAATAAAGAACTGAGAAATAAAAATAAATCCCAAGCCCCGTGGCTGAATGAACAGACTCCCCTATTGGCCAAGGAGTACCCAGAGAAACCTTAAAAATTAAGTTTCCTGTGTCAGTTTGCTGAGAATGATGTCTCTACAAAGGGCATGTTTTTTATGGCTGCATAGTATTCCATGGTGTATATGTGCCACATTTTTTTGTCCAGTCTATCATCCATGGGCATTTGGGTTGGTTCCGGGTCTTTG
>CAUYQU010084743.1:0-17797 GCA_963574635.1 Cheracebus regulus | reverse complement strand
TAATGTCAACAAGTACAAAAGTTAATTAATATGATTTCAGATTTCACACCGCACATAACCTTTAAGAAACTACCACTTGGCAGGGCACGGTGGCTCACGCCTGTACTCCCAGCACTTTGGGAGGCCGAGATGGGCAGATCTCGAGATCAGGAGTTCGAGACCAGCCTGGCCAACATGGTGAAATCCTGTCTCTACTAAAGATAAAAAAATTAGCCAGGCATGGTGTTTCGCACCTGTAATCCCAGCTACTTGGGAAGATAAGGCAGGAGACTCGCCTGAACCCGGAAAGCAGAGGTTGCAGTAAACGGAGATCATGCCACTGCACTCCAGCCTGGGCAACAGGGCTAGCCTCCATCTCAGAAAAAGAAAGAAAGAAAAGAAACTACCACTTATGGGCTGAGGATGGTGGCTCATCACCTATTATCTCAGTACTTTAAGAGGCCAAGGCAGGTGGATCACTTGAGGTCAGGAGTGCCAGACCAACCTGGCTAACATGGTGAAATTTCATTTTTTTTTTTTCTTTTTTGAGATAGAGTCTCACTCTGTCACCCAGGCTGGCCTGCAGAGTGCAATGGCACGACCTTGGCTCACTGCAACCTCTGCCTCCCAGGTTCAAGTGATTCTCCTGCCTCAGCCTCCCAGGTACCTGGGATTACAGGTGTGTGCCACCACGTCTGGCTAATTTTTGTATTTTTAGTGGAGACAGGGTTTCACCATGTTGACCAGGCTGGTCTTGAACTTCTGACCTCAAGTGATCAGCCCACCTCAGCCTCCCAAAGTGCTGGGATTACAGACGTAAATCACTGTGCTCAGCCTCGCCTCTATTAAAAATACAGAAAATTAGGTGTGGTGGCATGTGCCTATAATCTCGGCTACTCAGGAAGGTGAGGTCAGAGAATGGCTTGAACCCAGGAAGTGAGGATTGCAGTGATCTGAGATTGCACCACTACACTCCAGCCTGAGCGACAGACACTCCATTTCAAAGAAAAAAAAAAAGAAACTATCACTTGGCAAAATTTGGGTATACTATCAGAGAAGAATGGCCATAATTAAAATACTCCTTCCTTTTCCAACTGTATATTTCTGAGGCTGGATTTTCTTCATATACTTCTATCAAAATGATGTATCACAACAGACTAAGTGCAGATATAGCTGTCTTCTATGAAGTCAGACATAGAGATTCGCAAAATGTAAAACAATGTCCTTTTGCCTTCTCACTAAATCGTTTAGAAAATGAAATTTTTTCATTAAAACATGTATATATGTTAATATGTTAAAAGTTGATTATTGTTATGCTTAATGAATTAATAATTTCCTTACATTTATAATAGAATATTGATAAATAAAACTCACATAAAGTTGGGGTCCATAAGAGGTTTTTTTTTTTGAGACAGAGCCTTGCTCTGTCGCCAGGCGCTAGGCTGGAGTGCAATAGCACGGTCTTGGCTCACTGCAACCTCCGCCTCCCAAGTAGCTGGGACTACAGGCGTGCGCCACCACACCCAGCTAATTTTTGTATTTTTTAGTAGAGACGGGGTTTCACCATGTTGGCCAGGATGGTCTCAATCTCTTGACCTTGTTATCTGCCCGCCTCCACCTCCCAAAGTGATAGGATTACAGGCGTAAGCCACCACACTCAGCCATAATAGTTTTTTAGGAGAGTAATGAGATCAGACATTAAAAAGTTTGAGAAGACCAGGCACAGTGGCTCACACCTGTAATCCCAGCACTCTGGGAGGGCAAGGTGGGTTGATCACTTGAGGTCAGGAGTTCAAGACCAGCCTGGCCAACATGGTGAAACCCTGTCACTACTAAAAAATGCAAAAAATTAGCCGGGCATGGTGGCACATGCCTGTAATCCCAGCTACTCAGGAGGCTGAGGCAGAATGGCTTGAACCTGGGAGGCGGAGGCTGCAGTAAGCCGATATCGTGCCACTGCACTCCAGCCTGGGCAATCAGAGTGAAACTCCGTCTCAAAAAAAAGAAAAGTTTGAGAGTTGCTAATTTGTAATTTTTCCTGACCCACCTGTCCTTAAAGGCTCTGCTCCTCCAGAAAGCCTTCAGTTAATGTTAATCTGCTATAATTATTTGCTTGCAATAGAGAGAAAAGACTATATTCCTTCATGGGCACTTGATTAATGGTGTATTGAATGAACGAATTTAAATGAATTCCAACACCAAGTGCACCACTGTAAATAAACACAGATGAAGCTAATATCTGAAACTGGTTATTGTGTCTACATCTACCATATCCAAATTCCCTCTCAAAACTTGAAAGAATTGCTGGTGAGAATGTAACTGCATACATCTTTGGAAGGCAATTTCATAATATCATTAAAATTACTTAAATATACAACCTTCAAGGCCGGGCGCAGTGGCTCACGCCTGTAATCCTAGCACTTTGGGAGGTTGAGGTGGGTGGATCACCTGAGGTCAGGAGTTCAAGACCAGACTGGCCATCATGGTGAAACCCCATCTTTAAAATAAAAAATATATATATACAACCTTCAGAAACTTATCTTAATAGATATTATCCCATATATACAAATGACATATATACAAGTTAACACAAGACTGTTAGTAACTACAAAAGACAGGGAAAAGGAAAAATGTCCCTTAGTTAGAGAGTGATAAAAAGTGCATGCACGGCCAGGGATGGTGGCAGGCAACTGTAGTCCCAGCTATTCAGGAGGCTGAGGCAGGAGAATCACTTGGACCTGGGAGGTGGAGGTTGCAGTGAGCCAAGATCGAGACACTGCAATATAGGCTGGGTGAGAAAGCGAGACTCTGTCTCAAGAAAAAAACAAAAATACATGCAAAAGCCAGATGCGGTGGCTCACACCCGTTATCCCAGTGCTTTAGGAGGCTGAGGCAGGTGAATCATCTAAAGTCAGGAGTTCGAGACCAGCCTGGCCAACAGGGTGAAACTCTGTCTCTACTAAAAATACAAAAATTAGCTGGGCATGGTGGCACATGCCTGTTGTCCCAGCTACTTGGAGGCTGAGACTCGAGAATCGCTTGAACCTGGGAGATGGTGGTTGCAATGAGCCAAGATCACACCACTGCACGCCAGCCTAGGCAAAAGAGTGAGACTCTGTCTAAAAAAAAAAAAAACCAAAAAAAAAACCACTACATGTAAGGGTCCAGCACAGTGGCTTATGCCTGTAATCCCAGCACTTTGGGAGGCTGAGGGAGGTGGACCATCTGAGGTCACGAGTTCAGGATGAGCTGGCCAACATGGTGAAATTCTGTTGATACTAAAAATATAAAAATTAGCCTGGCATGGTGACAAGCAACTGTAATCCCAGCTATTCAGGAGACTGACGCAGGAGAAGCTCCTGAACCGGAGAGGCAGAGGTGCAGTGAGCCGAGATTCCACCACTGCCCTCCAGCCTGGGCAACAGAGCAAGACTCCATCTCAAAAAAAAAAAAAAAAAAAAAGGAAAAGAAATGCCTACAGATCCCAAAATACTCTGCATGCAGAAACAAAAATGAGGAAATTTTTTTGGAGACAAGAGTCTCACTCTATCACCCAGGCTGGAGTGCAGTGGTGCCATCTGAGCTCATGGCAATCTCTACCTCCCGAGTTCAAGCAATTCTCATGCCTCAGCCTTCCAAACAGTTGGGATTACAGGCATGCACCACAAAGCCCAGGTAATTTTTGTATTTTTAGTAGAGATGGGGTTTCACCATGTTGGCCAGGCTGAAAACTCCTGGCCTCCATGGTCAACATGGTGAAAATACAAAAATACAAAAATTAGCCAGGCATGGTGGCAGGCACCTGTAATCTCAGCTAGTCAAGAGGCTGAAGCAGGACAATCACTTCAACCCAGGAGGTGGAAGCTGCAGTTAGTCAACATCACAGCACTGCCCTCCAGCATGGGAGACAGAGCAAGAGTCCATCTCCCCAAAACAAAAAGAAAAAGAAAAAACTCCTGGCCTCAAGTGATCCACCTGCCTCAGCCTCCCAAAATGCTGGGATTACAGGCATAAGCCAATGCAGCCAGCCAGAAATAAGGAAATGCTTTATGTATAATACTACAATGCTAAGTGAAAAATTTCTTATAATGAGTATATATTAATTTTGTAATTCGAAAAACACAAACTTCTATATGACTGAAGAGGTTAAAGGAAAGCCTACTGTTCAGGTGCAGTGGCTCATGCCTAATCTCAGCACTTTAGGAGGCCAAGACTAGAGGACCACTTGAGATCAGGAGTTCAAGACCAGCCTGGGCAACATAGTGAGACCTTGTCTCTACTAAAAATAACAAAAATTAGCTGGGCATGATGGTATGGGCTGTAGTCCCAGCTACTGGGATGCTGAGGCGGGAAGATGGTTTAAGCCTGGGAGATCAAGGGTACAGTGAGCTATGACCACATCACTGCACTACAGCCTGGGTGACAGAGTGAGATCTTGTCTCAAAAAAAGAAATACCTTCACAAGGAATCAAAAGAAAACAAACAAACAAAAAAGACCAACCAACCTACAGTCCAAATGTTGAACTGGAAATACTGACTTGAACTTACGATACACTTTCTTTAAAAACAAACAAAAACACTCAGAATGTGGTCTCTAAACACCATTTCCCATAAAAGAAACCAGGATTTGGGAAGCAATATCTGATCCATGTTCAGAAATGAAAATGTAAAAGATGATCTTTGATCATCATGTCAGATCAGAAAGCAAGGAAGCTTTCAAAGACTAACAGTAGCATATCCAAAGGACATAGGAGCAACTTGAAGAGGTTCCCATTTACCAAAGATGAGACAATGAGACATTAATAAGAATAAAATTGAAATTGGCCAGGCACGGTGGCTCACACCCGCAATCTGGTACTTTGGGAGACCAAAGCAGACAGATCACCTGAGGTCATGAGTTCAAAACCAACATGGTGAAACCTCGTCTCTACTAAAAATACAAAATTAGCCAGGCATGGTGGCAGGCACCTGTAATCCCAGCTACTCGGGAGGCTGAGGCAGGAGAATTGCTTGAACCGAGGAGGCAGAGGTTGCAGTGATCCAAAATCACACCACTGCACTTCAGCCTGGGCAACAAGAGCAAAACACTGTTTCAAAAAAAAAAAAAAAAAAACTGAAATTGGATTAAACACATAAAATATGCTCAAATTGAAGAGCCCATAATGACTATTTTTTAAAAACTCATCAATTTTAGAAGATGTTAGTGAACAAACTCATTATTTTGAAAATGGTCTTAACTCTTAATCAAAAGAAAGACTTAAGCATCTGTCTTGTCTGTCCTATACAAATTGTACCTCAGAGTAACTAAATAAACGATGAGGAGAGTATCTCTTTATAAAAAGTATTACAGCTAAAAAAAATTAAGAAATGACAGAATTTGAGTATCACCATTTATAATCAATAATGAAGTTCAATGAAGGGCTCTAGACAATGATTATCAATAGCTGCTGACATCATAAAAGGGAAATTAATAGACATCACGTGCCTCCTGATGGAAGTATACAACACCACATAAAGTATGCTAACCAAAAATACTGAATCTGAACCTGATCATCTAGATATAACTACCAATTTGAAGAAAATATGGGAGACCGAGAACACGTTAAATGACACCACAATGATGTCAATCAACTAATCCAGCCAACTGTGGGAAACTCTACTGGACAGATGACCCAGTTTCTCTAATTATAATATAAACTACAAAGAAAAAAAAGTGAGGAAAAATCTTTTAGATAAAGAGATGTTAGGCTGGGCACAGTGGCCTGTAATCCCAGCACTTTGGGAAGCCGAGGCTGGTGGATCACAAGGTCAGGAGTTCAAGACCAGCCTGGCCAACATGGTGAAACCCCATCTCTAGTAAAAATACAAAAATTAGCTGGGCATGGTGGCATGCACCTGTAATACTGGCTACTTGGTAAGCTCAGGCAGAGAATCACTTGACCCTGGGAGGTGGAGGTTGCAGTGAGCCAAGATCTTGCCACTGTACTCCAGCCTGGGCAACAGAACAAGACTCCATCTCAGGAAAAAAAATAAAAATAAAAATTAATTAAGAGACGTTAAACATATACTGACCAACTACCACAGACTTTATTGGATCCTATTTTAAACATACAAGCTACTAAAAAATCATGATACAATCAGTAAAATATGAACACCAGATATTTGACATTAAGGAATAATTATTATAGATGCACAATTGGTTTTTTTTAACTCTTTTTTTCTTTCATGCTTGCCTACATGCAGACACAATTGGTTTTTTAAAGTCCTTATTTTTGTGTGTGTTTTTTTGTTTTCTTTCTTAGAGACAAGGGTCTCCCTCTGTTACCCAGGCTAGAATGCAGTTGTAAAATCATGGCTCACTGCAGCCTTAAACTCCTGGCCTCAAACAATTCTTCCAGCTTAGTCTCCCACATAGCTAGGGACTACAGATGCATGCCACCACATCCAGTTAATTTTTTTTTTCTGAGATAGAGTCTCGCTCTGCTTCCTAGATTCAAGTGATTCTCCTGCCTCAGTCTCCCGAGTAGCTGAAATTACATGTGTTCACCACCATGCCAGCTAGTTTTCATTATTTTAAGTAGAAGTGGGGTTTCACCATGTTGGTCAGGCTGGTCTCAAACTCCTAACCTCAAATGATCCTTCAATCTCTGCCTCCGAAAGTGTTGGGATTACAGATGTGAGCCACCAAGCCTGGTCTAATTTTTAATGTTTCTGTAGAGATGGAATCTCACTTTGTTGCTCAGGCTAGTCTTAAATGCCTGGCCTCAAGTGATCCTCCCACTTTGGCCTCCCAAAGTGCTAGGATTATAGGTATGAGTCACCACACCCAGCCAAGTCCTTATTTACGGACGAAATAACACATAGAGGATTTGCTTCAAAATAATCAAAAGGGGCCAGGCATGGTGTCTCATGCATGTAATCACAAAACTTTTGGAGGCCAAGACAGGCAGACTGCTCAAGCTCAGGAGTTTGAGAATAGCCTGGGTAACATGGTGAAACCCTGTCTCTATAAACAAACCAATAAGGGAGGTAGTAAAAATATAGATGAAGCAAGATTAACCGTGAGCTGATAACTGTATATGGACATTCATTATACCACTCATTGCTTTTGAATATAGATGAAATTCTCCATAGTAAAAGGTTTCATAAAAGAGCAAATCTGAAAAGAAAAATATATACATTTGAAATATGATGACTGATGAGAGTTCCACCCTCATGAGGGGATTAATGCTGTTATCAAGGGGTAACTAACCTCAGGAGTGGATTACTGATTAAAAGGATGAGAGTGGCTTGAAAAAAATATATGATAAACTGAAATGAATTTTGTATACTAATCATTAAAGCCTAGTTCAACCTCTACTTCTTCCATGAAGTCTTTCTATATTGATTTCTTTTTTTGTATCTGTTTGTACTGAGTAATTGACTTAATTAAATTCTACTGCATTCTGTTTACATCACAGGATCTAATCCATTACATCCTGCTCATTAAAGGTTCATGTTTTATCTCCACAGCTAGCCAGTCAATAGGGTCCTTTAATACACACAAACCCTAAAATGATGATTAAGCCTCCTAATGATCCCAAGTACCTTATTTGACACTCAAGTTGTCTCAAAAAACCTTGAGACCTATGGAAAAATACAATATCCTTCCTTGTCAACCCTAGAGCCACTTTGCACTAAAATTAAGTTTTTACTCTGGTAAAACATATAATATTATCTTCTTCAATTTTACACAGGTCACACCAAAACACTGTCTCTAGCCACTTAAGGCAAGCTAATACACACCAGCTTTCCTTCTCCCAGAGTTCAAAGGAGCATATATTTATACTATGTCACAGAAGCAGAATTATATACTACTAGATTTAAAAAGAAGTTCTGTTAACTAACTGATAAAGTACAGTGAAGTTATTTAATAAAAACTACAGCTGAGGAGTGGGGCAAAAAAAGAAAAAAAAATTGGCTGCAACACATAGAGAGCCTATCCAAAGAAAAAGTCACAAAACCCAGGAAAAAAAGAAATTACTACTTAACTGAAGACCAATTAAGATCCCCAGAAAATAGATTTATTGGAGTACGTATAAAGCTTCAGAGTTGACATATAACCCCTTTATCCATTTTTTAAAAAGTGTTAAGATAAATGGTTTATTCCTCCAGTTATACAATAAATATACATTCTTTATGAATAAAAAATAAGCTAAAAGAGGGCTGGGTACAGTGAATCACGCTTATAATCCCAACACTTTGGGGGGCCAAATCACTTGAGGCCCGGAGTTCAAAATCAGCCTGGCCAACATGGCAAAACCCTGTCCCTACTAAAAAAAAACACACACACACACACACACACACACACCCAAATAGCTGGGTGTGGTGTTGGGCGCCTGTAATCCCAGCTACTCAGGAGGCTGAGATAAGAGAATCACCTGAATCCGGGAGGTAGAGTCTGCAGTGAGTGGAGATAGCACCACTGCACTCCAGCCTGGGTGGCAAGAGTGAAACTCGGTCTCAAAAAAAAAAAAAAGTTAAAGGAAAATAAAAATTTACCCAATAATCCCCTTCATAACTTTTTTGTCTTAGTAAGTTCTTTGAAGACAGCTCATTTTTCAGAAGAAAACATGTCCCTCACTTCTAAAACTGACGTAAGGAAGCCCCAGCAGGAAGGAGAGAAAAGGAAAAAAAAAAGCACATGGTTTTAAATCAATGACAGAATATGTAGACTTGTTTTTCAATTTTTGTTTTTACATTTACCATCTGTATACATCCAAGGTCAGACTAACCACACATTCTATTTTTGTGAATTATTTTTGTTGGTCAATAAATGTTTTATATTTTTTTCTACTGTCCCTAAAAGTTCTTGCTATAGTAGCAACAAGATCCTTCTTTTCCAAATACCAAATCAGATAGTAAACATATCATATTCACTCTTCATATGTAATCTTACTCTATTTTAACTTATTTTTCATTTAAATGAATTACTCAACATAACCATTCCTTTTATCTGCAATTTCTTGTGTTGAGGCTCTACCCTACTATAAATACATGAATAGATCTTCACATTACCAGGGAGGTAGTATAACCTTTAAAAAAAAAAAAAAAAGGAAACTTTACATTTCATGGACAGCTAAATGTACACAGAATTACTAAGCTTCTCCTCAAAGTATCCTACATAAACTCTAGTCTGAATTCACACACATGCAAAACAATTCCAGCATCATAAAATTCTCTCACAAGCACCCAAGTGTAAAGCTCACCTGATCTCAAGCTCAGATGTACTGCCTCAACCATTCAGGTGATGGATGAACTACTGGAGTACTTACAAACTTCAGAGTTGACATATAGTCCCTTTATCCCCAGTTTTTTTTTTTAAGTGTTAAGATAACTGGTTTATTCCTCCAATTATAAAACCAATATTCTTTATGAATAGAAATAAGCTAAAAGAGGGCCAGGCTGGGATTAAAAGGCTCACGCTTGTAATCCCAGCACTTTGGGAGGCCGAAGGGGGCCTTTTAGATACATACTAAAATATGTGACTAAATGTTGAAAAAGGTGAAGCATTAAGAATATTTAGTGGTCAGGCACGGTGGCTCATGCCCATAATTCCAACACTTTGAGAGGCTGAGGCAGAAGGATCTCTTAAGGCCAGAAGTTTGAGACCAGCCTGGGCAACATGGCAAGATTCTATCTCTGCAAAAAAATTAAAAAATTAGCCAGGCATGGTGTTTGCGCCTATAGTCTCAGCTATGTGGGAGACTGAGGTAGGAGGCTTGCTTGAACCCAGGAAGTTGAAGCTGTTGTAAGCCATGATGGCACCACTGTACTACAGGCTGAGCAACAGAGCAAGACCCTGTCTCTAAATAAATAAATAAATAAATAAAAAGAACCTATATTTATCAAGTATAACTTGAAGAGACACTAGAGAAAAAATGGTGGATTTCAATTCCACAGAAAAGCTCTACATGGTTCTAAATTTAGCCAATTAATAGAAATAATGGGAAGGTATATAATTCATTTTTAATAGCTGCAATTTATGTTACCAGGCAGCTCATTTCTTCAGTAATCTTAGAGTGTCATCCACATAAAACAAAAGAATAAATATATAAGCCACACAATTAACTGGTAAGTTAGTAAGTTAATTAAAATACCAGCTAAAACGTCTGAAAATAACCACCTTCCCCCACCAAAATAGTATTTTACACTTCCTCAATAATATGCAGATTTTTTTTTTTTTTTGAGACAGGGTCTCACTCTGTTGCCCAGGCTGGAGTGCAGTGGCGTGATCTCAGCTCACTGCAACCTCTGTCTCCCGGGGTCAAGCAATTATCTGCCTCAGCCTCCCAAGTAGCTGGGATTACAGGCACCTGCCACCATGCCCAGCTAATTTTTGTATTTTTAGTAGAGACAGGGTTTCACTATCTTGGCTAGGCTGGTCTTGAACTCCTGACCTCATGATCCACCCACCTTGGCCTCCCAAAGTGCTGGGATTACAGGCAAAAGCCACCACGCCTAGCCTCCTTTTTTTTTTTTTGGAGACAGAGTCTTACTCTGTCACCCAGGCTGGATGAAGTGCAGTGGTGAGATCTTGGTTCAATGTAACCTCCATCTCCGGAGTTCAAGCAATTCTGCCTCAGATTCCTAACTCCTGAGTAGCTGAGATTACAAGTATCTGCCACCACACCTAGGTAATTTTTGTATTTTGAGTAGAGACTATGTTTGCCAGGCTGATCTCAAACTCCTGACCTCAAGTGAGCCACCTGCCTCAAAACCTCCCAAAGTGCTGGGATTACAGGCATGACCCATGGCCTAATATGCAGAATTTTAACTGTTTCAAAGGAACATGTTACTAACACATCATCATCTTCCCTGAAGCTTATTTATATGTTTCCATATCCAAGGAATATGCAGACACATTTAATGGGTTTCACTTTCAGTGCAAAATATTTTTGTGGACAAGACTGACATGTCTCGTTTCATGTAGAGTCCCAGAGCGATACATTCTCAAGCTGGTTGAATCATAAGTGATTTTGGTGTATCAGATCCCAATTCAAAGGCTAATCCTATTTCAGACTTTCTAAAACATGAGACCTCATAAAGAACCATAAAACTATGCTCCAATAGAAATGTTCAATACACTGAACACCTTGATATGGTTGTCTTTGTATCCCCACCCAAATCTCACCTTGAATTGTAATACCCTGTTGACAGCAAATTCTGGCATGTGTGAGAAATCATACTGTTTGCTAAGACCGGCAGCAAGGAAAACCTAGTCAGACCTCCAAAGCAAAAAACTACCCCCCAAAGCAGAAAACTGCTCAAAGCATTATAAAACAGTAACCAAAAAAAAAAAACAAAAACAAAAAAACAGTAACCAATATGAATATGTCTCACACCAAATGAATTAGTTCTTTGAATACAGGGTATGTGACTCTTTCCTTTGTTCTCTCTAAAGAGTGCTTTCTAGTTTAACCTATAGTAAACATACACTAGCTGCCTGGTTAGTTTACCTTTAACCAATGAAAGAACACAGAGCATCTGCTTGTTAAACTTGTCACTGGAAGTAAAGAATAAATACCTGAGTCACAGTCTGCTCTGGGATCTGAGCTAAAAATGCTGTGAGACCCCCCAAGTCTGGGCAACCCAGTGAAACACCATCTCTACTAAAATAAAATTAAAAAAAAAATTAGCCAGGCATGGTTGTGTGCACCGGTAGTCCAGCTACTCAGGAGACTGAGGCAGGAGAACTGCAAGAACCTGGGAGGTGGAGGCTGCAATGAGCCAAGATCGTGCCACTGCACTCCAGCCTGAGCAACAGAGCAAGACACCTTCTCAAAAAAAAAAAAAAAAAAAAAATGCTGTGAGACCCCTGCTGCTCCACTCTAAACCCACCTTTTGCTTTCTTAACTCTGTGTCTATTTCTTAATTCCTTCAGCACCGCCTGGGTTAAAGTCTTCACAACTAAGCTAGTCTCAACAATACCCAAGTGTTGAAGGAGACACCTGGTGGGAAGTGATTGGATCATAGGTGTGGTTTCCCCCATGCTGTTCTTGTGATAGTGAGTTCTCACCAGAGCTGATGGTTTTATAAGGGGCTCTTCCCCCTTTACTTCCTTCACATGCTCTCTCATTTGCTGCCATGTAAGATGTGCCTGCTTCTTCTTCGGCTGTAATTTTAAGTTTCCTGACGCCTGCCCAGCCATTCGAAACTGTGAGTTAATTAAACCTCTTTTCTTTATGAATTACCCAGTCTCGGGCATTTCTTTATAGCAGTGTGAGAACAGACTAATACACATCCTAACTTCATATGAGTTCTAGATTATATTCACAGATCAATATGTAAAATATATATGCAGATGACTGCAAGATACAGGTTCAAAACACAAAGTATTGGCTGGGCACAGTGCCTCACGACTATTATCCTAGCATATTGGGAGGCCAAGGTAGGTGAATCACTTGAGATCAGGAGTTCAAGACCAGCCTGACCAGCATGGTGAAACCTCATCTCCACTAAAAGTACAAAAAAATTTACTAAGCATGGTGGCATGCACTTGTAATCCCAGCTACTTGGGAGGCTGAGGTGGGAGAAACTACTTGAACCTGAGAGGCGGACGCTGCAGTGAGCCGAGATCGCACTACTGCACTCTAGCCTGGGCAACAGAGTGAGATTCCGTCTGAAAGAAAAAAATTGGAACAAACAAACAAAACCCACAAAATATTAAAGGCCTGGGTCGAGAAGATTCCCTACCTAAGAATATTTTAATTCAGACAGAAGATATAAAGAGGGAAACAACTCTTAAGTGACTACAGCCTGGAATACCTGAGAGTAAGAAGGATATGAAAATTTATTTTTGACCGGGTGTCATGGTTCACGTCGGGAATCCCAGAACTTTGGGAGGCTGAGGCGGGCAGATCACAAGGTCAGGAGTTCAAGACCAGCCTGGCCAACATTGGGAAACCTCATCTCTACTACAATTACAAAAAAAAATTAGCCGGGCGTGGTGGCATGTGCCTGTAGTCGAAGCTACTTGGGAGGCTGAGGCGGAAGAATCACTTGAACCCATAAGGTGGAGGTTGCAGTGAGCTGAAATTGTGCTACTGGACTCCAGCCTGAGCAACAGAGCGAGACTCCATCTCAAAAAAGAAAAGAAAACTTATTTTCACATTCATGTCACCACCAAGTTAGGGGAAAAAAAGCAATACAATGCCAATCTTCTGTGCAATATCCCATTTCCCATGGCAAGTCACCATAACTACTTATAAATCACTTCATTCTGTGAAATAATTCAGGTTAAGGCTAGGCATGGTAGCTCATGCCTGTACCCCCAACACTTTAGGATGCTGAGGTGGGAGGATCATTTGAGACCATGAGTTTAAAACCAGCCTGGGCAATACAGTGCAACCTTCTACTTAAAAAAAAAAACAAAAACAGGCTAGGTACAGTGGCTCATGCCTGTAATCCCAGCACTCTGGGAGGCCGAGGGAGGCAGATCACTTCAGGTAAGGAGTTCAAGACCAGCCTGACCAACAACATGGTGAAACCCTGTCTCTAATAAAAATACAAAAATTAGCCGGGCGTGGTGGCATATGCCTGTAGTCCTAGCTACTTGGGAGGGTGACGCAGGAGAATTGCTTGAACCCAGGAGGCGGAGGTTTCGGTGAGCCAAGACTGCACCATTGCACTCCAGCCTGGGCAACAAGAGCAAAAAAATAAATAAATAACAAAGAATAGGCCAGGCACAGTGGCTCATGCCTGTAATCCCAGCACTCTGTGATGCCAAGGAAGGCTGATCACTTGAGTTCAGGAGTTCAAGACCAGCCTGGCCAACATAGTGAAACCCCTTCTCTACTAAAAATACAACAATTAGCCTACCTGAGCATGGTGGTACACGCCTATCATCCTAGCTACTAAGGAGACTGAGGCACAAGAATCGCTTGAACCCGGGAGGCGAAGTTGCAGTGAGCTGAGATCACATCACTGCACTCCAGCCTGGGCAACAGAGCAAGACTCTGTCTCAAAAAAAAATACAAAGAATAGATTATGAAGAACGAGAAGGAGGCCGGGTGCAGTGTCTCACGCCTACAATCCCAGAATGTGGGGAAGCCAAGGCAGGAGATCAGCTGAGGTCAAGAGTTCGAGACCAGCCTGGCCAACATGGCAAAACCCCGTCTACACTCAAAATACAAAAATTAGCTGGGCACGACAGCAGAGTCTGTAATCCCAGCTACTTGGGAGTATGAGGCAGGAGAATTGTTTCTATACAGGAGACGGAGATTGCAGTGAGCCAACGTGGCACCACTGCACTCCAGCCTGGATGACAAAAGCGAAACTCCACCAAAAAGAAAAGAACGAGAAGCAATTTCTCTTTAAAGGAACCATTCCCCACTAAAGGAATCAGGATTCCCTACATAAACAATTGATTCCAAGTCTGGCACAAGTAAAGTACAAAGTGAGCCCAGGACCCCTTGTTGTGCCAGAGTGTAAGGAAGTGCTCAAAACATGTTAGGGATATATGTCAAAAGGACAAAGCAGCCAGCCTGAACGGGATCCTTCAAGCCCCTTCAAATCAAATTTAGAACAATTTTTGTATTTTTTTTTTCTTTTTCTATTTTTTTCTATCCATGGAATCACAGAACAATTTTTGTATTTCTAATAATGAATATTACAGGTACTTTTATTTAATATTAATAGCAGTAGGTTTTAACTTGTTGAATTGTTTTAAACTATCAAATCTATAGTTATCCTCAAAAACAAAAGGGAGGAGAGAAGCTCTTCTCTTTAGAACAATACCAGCCATAAATGCAGAAGGAATGAGAGAATGTGAAAATCAACATATTCAAACCACCATTGGTGCTCACTTCCACAGCACATATACTAAAATTAGACTAAAATAGAGAACATTTAGCAAGGCCCCTGCCCAAGGATAACATGCAAATTCATGAAGCATTCTATTAAAAAAGGAAAAAAGAAACCACTAGTATAATAACAGATTCAGACAAGGATCATCAACGGATGCTAATGTCACTGGGTAAAAGGTTATTGAGGAAAAGAGATCCAAAATCTTATAAGTATCATCCCACAGCTGTTTCTTAATTACAAAGGAAAAAGATCCAACATCACAAGGCCAGGGGTGAAAAAAAAAGTGAAAAGATTCCTTTACAATGAAGAAATGTAGCAGATATCAATTTAACCAAGTGATCAAAGTTAGCATGACCAATAATGAGACAAAGTGGCATTATGTGCATACAACATCACCTGCACAGTATTCTTCCCAAGATTATTTAACTTGAATCTAATCATGACAAATTCAAATTGTATAACATTCTTCAAAACAACTGGCCTGGACACTTCAAAAATATTAATGACATGAAAAACAAAAAAGCAGACGAGAACTGCTCCAGGTTAAAAGAGACTACAAACATACAATGATTAAACACAACACATATTCCTTGAAGAAATCCAGGATTGTTGGGGAAGTTGTAAAACATGTTGAGATAACTGAAGAAACTTAAATATGGACTATTTATATCACTGTAAAATATTTTGAACGTGATAGTGAACTTAATAAGGTATTGTGGAAAACACCACTGTTCTCAGGCAATATATGCTAAAGAAATTACGGAGTGAGGTATCCTGATGTCTGTAATTTATTTCTTAACATATGAGTAAAAACTCCTAATACACAATAACACAAAAAACTGTGTGTGCTATGTGTGTAGGGAGGGAGGAGAGAGGGGAGGGAAAAAGGAAGAGGGAGAGAGGAAGAGAAAGAAAGGGAGAGAGCAAACATACAAACGTGGCAAATTGTCAATTGGTAAATACAGGTAAAAGTCATACTAGAGAGAGATCCAAGATGGCCGATTAGCAACAGCTCAGGATTGTAGCTCCCAGGGAAAGCGCAGAGAGCGAGTGGACGCCGCACTTTCAGATGAATTTTTATTGTCCACAGACTGGGAGATTTCCGGCGGAAGAGCCACACGGGTAGCCAGTGCGACTCTTTTGGCCGGCGCGGCTGTTTTGCCGGCGCCCCGGCGCAGCGCTTCTCAGTGCAGAGTATACGGGACTGGGTGCCCTTTTAGTTGGGCTCGGCTGGTCCCATCCTCACAAGGAGAACAGAAATTGGAAGTGCTGAGGACTGACAGTTTCACAGCAAGTACAGCCGAACCCAAGAAGGTCCAGCTCTGTGGGGAAGGGGCGTCCGCCAAAGGAAAACTAAGAAACAGAAAAATCTTCATCACCCGGTGGAGAGAGATCCAAGATGGCCGCTTAGCAGCAGCTCAGGATTGTAGCTCCCAGTGAAAGCGCAGAGAGCAAGTGGATGCCGCAATTTCAGACGAATATTTGTTGCCCACAAACTGGGCGATTCCCGGCAGAGGAGCCACACGGGTCGCCAGCACGACTCTTTTGGCCGGCGCGGCTGTTTTGCTGGTGCCTGGGTGCGGCACTTCTCAGTGTGGAGTGTACAGGACTGGGTGCCCTTTTAGTCGGGCTCAGCTGGTCCCATTCCCACAAGGGGAACAGCAATTGAAAGCGCTGAGGACTGAGAGTTTCACAGCAAGCGCAGCCGAACCCAGGAAGACCTAGCTCTGGGGAAGGGACGTCCACTGAAGGAAAACTAAGAAACAGAAAAAACTTCATCACCAACAAGCCAGACGTCCACTCAGAGACCAAATCTGAAAGTCGGCAATTACAAAGACGACAGGTGGATTAATCCACAAAAATGGGAAGAAACCAGTGCAAAAAGGCTAAGAACACCCGAAATCAGAATGCCTCTCCTCCTACAGGGGATCGCACCTCCTCATTAGCAAGGGAACAAGACCTGACAGATAATGAGTGTGATGATCTGTCAGAATCAGGCTTCGGAAGGTGGATAATAAGAAACTTCTGTGAGCTAAAAGACCATGTTCTAACCCAATGAAAAGAAACTAAGAACCCTGAAAGAAGATTTAACGAAATGTTAACGAGACTGGACAACTTAGAGAGGAATATAAGTGAATTGATGGAGCTCAAAAACACAGCACAAGAAATTCACAAAGCATGCACAAGTTTCAACAGCCGAATCGACCAAGCAGAAGAAAGGCTAACAGAGGTTGAAGATCAACTCAATGAAATAAAACAAGAAGGCAAGATTAGAGAAAAAAGGGTAAAAAGGAATGAACAAAGTCTCCAAGAAATGTGGGGCTATGTGAAAAGACCTAATCTACGTTTGACAGGTGTACCTGAATGTGACGAAGAGAATAAATCCAAGCTGGAAAATATTCTTCAGGATATTATCCAGGAAAACTTCTCCAACCTAGCAAGGCAGGCCAATATTTAAGTCCAGGAAATACAGAGTACACCAAAAAGATATTCCTCAAGAAGAGCAACTCCAAGGCACATAATCCTCAGATTCACCAGGGTTGAAATGAAGGAGAAAATGCTAAGGGCAGCCAGAGAGAAGGGTCAGGTTATCCACAAAGGGAAGCCCATCAGACTCACAGCAGATCTCTCAGCGGAGATCCTGAGGCCAGAAGAGAGTGGGGGCCAACATTCAACATCCTTAAAGAAAAGAACTTTTAGCCTAGAATTTCATATCCAGCCAAACTAAGCTTCATAAGTGAAGGAAAAATAAAATTTTTTGTGAACAAGCAAGTATTCAGAGATTTCATCACCACCAGGCCTGCTTTACAAGAGCTTCTGAAAAAAGCACTCCACATAGACGGGAACAACCAGGATCAGCCATTCCAAAAACACACCAAAAGGTAAAGAGCATCACCATAATGAAGAATCTACATCAACTAATGGGCAAAACAGCCAGCTAGCATTACCAGAAGCTGCAATTTTCGTCTCT
>CAUYQU010084739.1:0-16283 GCA_963574635.1 Cheracebus regulus | reverse complement strand
ACCCGGGCCCCTTGCCTTTTTGAAATACTTTTTTAAAAATGGTGCAACCTGTTTATTTTTACATTTACTTTTATCCATTTTCTTTTTTTTTTTTTTTTTTTTTTTTTTTTTTTGTAGAGACAAAGTTTCACTGTGTTATCCAGGCTGCTCTTGAACTCCTAGCCTCAAGCAATCCTCTCACCTCAGCCTCCCAAAGTGCTGGAATTACAGGCATGAACCACCATGCCTGGCCTTCATTATCTAATTGTGAATAGAGAACTTCAATGGGCAACTCTAGACAATTCCTAGAACTGTTGGTTAGACCTCTAAGTGTCATAAATTATAGCAAAGACATGTGAAAGAGCCATTCATTAATGGTTGTCAAAAGTGACATGTGCCAACAGAGGATACAGAGAAACATAAATTCTTATGCATTGCTGGGGGAAATGCAAAATGGTATAGCCACTGTGGAAAACAGTTCCACATTTCCTCAAAAAAGTAAGCATTGCATGACTATAAGAATCCAGCAATTCTACCTCTGAATATACCCAAAATAACTGAAAGCAGGGACTCAAACAGACACTTGTACAACAGCGTTCGTAGCAGCATTGTTCACAATAGCCAAAAGACAGAAACAACTCAAATGCCCTTTCACAAATGAATGGACAAACAAAATCTGGTGTATACATACAATACAATATTATTCAGCCTTAAAATGACATAAAATTCTAGTGAATTATACAATGTGAATGAACCCTGAAAATGTTATCTTAAGTGAAATAAGGACATCACAAAAGAGAAATATCATATGATTAGTAGTGAAATTCATAGAGACAGAAAATAGACTGGTGGCTGCCAGGAGCTGAAGAGAGAGGGGAATGAAGAATTTTTTAATGGAGCAGTCCCCGTTTTGTAAGATAAAGTTCTGGAGATGAATGGTGGTGATATTTGTATAACAATGTGAATGTAGTTAATTTCACTGAACTGTACACTTGAAATGGTTCTGCACAGCAAAGAAAACAGTCAACAGAGTGAAGAGACAACCTAGAGAATGGAGAAAATATTTGCAAATTATACTTCAATAAGAAATTAATGACCAGAATATATAAGAAACTCAACTCAACAGTAAATAAAAACTAATAATCAAATTTAAAAATGGGTAAAGGATATGAATAGACATTCTCAAAAGAAGACATACAAATGGACAACAGGCATATAAAAAATGTTCAACATTACTAATTATGAAGAAATGCAAATCAAAACTGTGATGAGATATTATCTTACCCCAGTTAAAATGGCTGTTTTCTACACATTCATCTCCTAAGCACATGGATCATTCTCAAGGAACATAGGCCATATGTTAAGCCACAAAACAAGTCTTTAAACATTTTTAAAAACTAAAACAATATCAAGAATCCTCTCTGATCACAATGGAGTAAGACTAGAAATCAATAACAGGAGGAATTTTGGAAACTATACAAACTCATGGGAATTAAACAATGTGCTCCAGAACAACCAGTGGGTCAATGAAGAAATTAAGAAAAATTTAAAGCTTATCGAAACAAATGAAAATGGAAATACGACATATTAAAACCTATGGGATACTGTGAAAAATCTGTACTAAGAGGAAAGTTTATAGTAATAAGTACCTACATCAAAAAAGCAGAAAAACTTCAAATAAACAACCTAATGATGCATCTTAAAGAACTAGGAAAGTAAGAGCAAATCAAACCCAAAGTCAGCAGAAGAATATAAATAATAAAGATCAGAGCAGAAATAAATGAAATTGAAAAAAATATGAGAGATCAACAAAATGAAAAGTTGTTTTCTTAAAAAAATAAAATAAAATTGACAAACCTTTAGCCAGACTAAGGAAAAAAAGAGAGAAGACCCAAATAAATAAATCTGAGATAACAAAAAGTGGGACATTACAACTGATGCTGCAGAAATTCAAAGGATTATTAAAGGCTGCTATGAGCAACTGTATGCTGATAAATTGGAAAATCTAGAAGAAATGGATAAATTTCTAGAAACATAAACTTACCAAGAATGAACCACGAAGCAATCCAAAACCTGAACAAACCAATAACAAATAATGTAATCAAAGGCATAATAAAAAGTCTTCCGGCGGTGGGGAGGGAAGAAGGGCCCAGGCCCCAATGACTTCAACTGCTGAATTTTACAAAATATTTAAAGAAGAACCAATACCAATCCTACTCAAACTATTCTGAAAAATGGAGGAGAAAATAATTCTAAACTCATTCTATATGGCCAGTATTACCTTGATATCAAAACCATACAATGACAAGGAAAGAAAACTACAAGACAACATTTCTGATGAACATCGATATAAAAATCCCCAACAAAATACTAGCAAACTGAATTTAACAATTATTCATCATGATCAAATCTTTTCATGATAAAAGCCTTCAAAAAACTGGGTATAGAAGGAACATACTTCAACACAATAAAAGCCATATATTACAGACCCATACCTAGTATCATACTGAATGGGGAAAAACTGAAAGCCTTTTCTCTAAGATCTGAAACAAAGCAAGAATGCCCACTCTTACCACTGTTATTCATCAAAGCAGTCGAAGTCCTAGCTAGAGTAATCTCATAAAAGAAAGAAAGAAAAGGCGTCCAATTTGGAAAGTAAGAAGTCAAATTATGCTTTTTTTGCACATGATCTTATATTTGGAAAAACCTAAAGACTCCACCAAAAAATTATTAGTAAATTCATTCAGTAAGGTTGCAAGATACAAAATCAGCATACAAAATCATCAGCATTTCTATAGGCCAACAATGAACAATCTGAAAAATTAATTAATTAATTAATTCCACTTACAATAGCTACAAATACTTTTTTGGTTAATGCTTAGGAATTAACCGAAAAAGTGAAATACCTTTGCAATAAAAACTTTAAAACATTGATGCAAAATTGAAGAGGACATCAAAAAAAATGGATAGTCCATGTTTATGGATTAGAAAAAGCAATATTGTTAAAATGTCCACACTACTCAAAGCAATCTACAGATTGCAATCCGTATCAAAATACCAATAATAGGTTGGGCGAAGCGGCTTATGCCTGTAGTCCAATACTTTGGGAGGCTGAGGTGGGCAGGTCATGAGGTCAGGAGTTCAAGACCAGCCTGGCCAATATGTTGAAACCCTGTCTGTACTAAAAATACAAAAATTAGCCAGGGATGGTGGTGGGCACCTGTAGTCCCAGCTACTCAGGAGGCTGAGACAGGAGAATCGCTTGAACCCAGGAAATGGAGGTTGCAGTGAGCCGAGATTCTGCCACTGCACTTCAACCTGGGCAACAGAGTGAGACTTCATCCCCCCCACACAGAAAAAAAAAACAACAAAGTACCAATAATAGTTTTCATAAAAATGGAAAACCTAATCCAAAAATTTATATTAAGCCTTAAAAGACCTAGAATAGCAAAAGCTATCCTGATGGCAAGAAAGAAAACACTGAAGGAATTACATTACCTAACTTCAAATTATACTACAGAGATACAGTAACAAAACAGCATGGAACTGGCATAAGAACAGACACATTGACCCGTAGAACATAATAAAGAACTCATACATCTACAATGAACTAAAAGTGGGGAAAGTCTTTTCTATAAATGATTCTAGGAAAACCAGATATCCATGGATATTCATATACAGAAGAATGAAACTAGACCCCTATCTCATGCCATATTCAAAAATCAACACAAAATAGATTAAAGATCTAAATCTAAGATCTCAACCTAAGAAACTACTACAAGGAACTTAGGGGAAACTCTCCAGAACCTTGCGGTTTCCCTAAAATTTTAGTCCTAAAAGCACAGGCAACCAAAGCAAAAATGGACAAATGGGATCACACCAAGTTACAAAGTTTCTGTGCAGCAGAAGAAATAAGCAACAAAGTGAAGAGACAGCCCACAGAATGGGAGAAAATATTTGCAAACTATGTATCTGACAAGGGATTGTAACCAGAATATATAAGGACCTCAAACAACTCAATAGGAAAAAAATCTAATAACCTGAATGAAAAATAAGCAAAAGATTTGAATAAACATTTTCAAAAGAAGACATACAAATGGCAAACAGGCCTGTGAAACGGTGCTCAACATCACTGATTATCAGAGAAATTCCAATCAAAACTACAGTAGATAAAATATTATCATCACCCCAGTTAAAATGGCTTATATCCAGACAGGCAATAACAAACACTGGTGAGGATACAGAGAAAAGGGAACCCTCATACACTGTTTGTGGGAATGTAAATTAGTACAACCACTATGTAGAGCAATTTGGAAGTTCCTCAAAAATACTAAAAAGAGAGCTACTATATGATCCAGTAATCTCACTGCTAGGTATATACCCAAAAGAAAGGAAATCAATATATCAATGAGGTATCTGCACTCCTATATTTGTTGCAGTACTGTTTACAATAGCTAAGATTTGGAAGCAACCTAAGCGTCCATCAACAGAGGAATGGGTAAAGGAAATATGGTACATATACGCAATGGAATACTATTTAGCCATAAAAAAGAATGAGATCCTGTCATTTGCAGCAACATGGATGGAACTGGAGGTCATTATGTTAAGTGAAATAAGCCAGGCACAGAAAGACAATCTTCCCATGTTCTCACTTATTTGTGGGAACTAAAAATTATAATAATTGAACTCATGGAGATAGAGGCTGGGAAGATTCATGGGGGAAGGAGATGGTAGGGGGTGAGGTGGAAGTGAGAGACAATGTGTACAAATATTTAGTTAGATGAAATGAAGAAAATCTATTATTTGATAGAGCAACAGTATGACTATGATCAATAATAATTTACTGCACATTTTAAAATAAATGAAAGAGTATAACTGGATTGTTTGTAACACAAAGAAAGGATAAATGCTTGAGGTAATGGATATTACATTTACCCTGTGTGATTGTTTGTATTGTATACCTGTATCAAAATATCTCATGTACCTCATAAATATATACACCTAGTATGTAATTTTTTAAATGCCTGTTACCAAAAAGACAAAAAATAACAGACACTGGTGAGGATGCAGAGAAAGGGGAACACTAGTGCCCCAGCAGACGGGAATGTAAATTAGCACAGGCACTTTAGAAAACAGTATGCAGTTTCCTTACAGAACTAATCCAGCAATGCTGCTCTGGATATTTATCCAAAAGAAAGGAAATCAATATATCAGAGAAGCATAACTATGTTTATTGCAGCGTCAATCACAATAGCCAAAATATGGAATCACTCCAAGTGTTCACCACTGGGTGAATGGATTAAAAATGTGGCATATATACACAATAGAATATCTAATCATAAACAAAGAATGAAATCCTGCTAGTTTCAACAGTATTGGTGAAACTGGAGGCCATTATGTTAAGTGAAATAGGCCAGGCACAAAAATGCAAATATTGCATGTTCTCACTCATATGTGGGAGCTAAAAATGTTGACCTCATGGAGGTAAAGAGTAGACTGGTAGTTACCAGAGGCTGGAAAGGATTGGCAGGGGGTGAAGAGAAGTTGGTTAATGAATACAAAAATACAGTTAGGTAGAAGGAATAGGTTTTGGTGTTTGACAGCACAGTAGGATGACTATCGTTAATAATTATTTAGTGTATATTTTGAAAAAGCTAGAAGGGAAGATTTGGAAAGTTCTCCTCCACACAAAGAAATGATAAATGTTTGAGATGATGGATATCCTAATTTCCCTGATTTGTTCATTACATGCAGTATGCAGGCATCAAAATATCACATGAATCTCATAAATATGTATAATTACCATAGATAAATTGAAAAAGTGTTAAAATGATAAATTTTGTGTTTTATATATATAATATATATATCAAATATTTTACTCTCTCTCTATATATATAGTAAAATATTTTTAAAAAACATATAAAATATATAGGCCAGGAGTGGTGGCTCAAGCCTGTAATCCCAACACTTTGGGAGGACAAGGTGGGTGGATCATGAGGTCAGGAGTTCAAGATCAGCCTGGCCAACATAGTGAAACCCCATCTCTACTAAAAATACAAAAATTAGCCAGGTGCAGTGGTAAGTGCCTATAGTCCTAGCTACTTGGGAAGCGGAAGCAGGAGAAATGCTTGAACCTGGGAGATGGAGGTTGCAGTGAGCTGAGATCACAGCACTGCACTCCAGCTTGGGCAACAGAGAGAGACTTCATCTCAAAATAATTAATTAATTAATTAATTAATATGTTTTATATATTTTAAAACATTTTATTTTCTATATAAAATGCATTTTATTTTATTATTTATTTTATATTTTATATATATTTTAAATATATTTGTTATATATTTATGTATTAATATATATTATTTAGACATATATATTACTTAGACATAAATATGTATGTCTAACATATAGTGTCTAAATATTAAAAATATATAATATATAAAAATATGTATTTATGTAAATATATCTATGTTTTATATATGATGAATTATAATTTATAAAAAATTTAACTTATATAAACATTTATTTAATAAATACATAAAAATATATAAATATATGTTTTATAGATATAAAATATGTTATATATTTTATTTATATGTTTCATATATTTTTTAACCACAATTTTTTTAAAAAGAAAAGTTACATGTGTGACAGACAATGCAGGCAGAAGCCGAAAAGAAAGATCAGCCTGTGGAAGCCCAGTGCGCTCCTCCAACATGTGGCTGAATAGCAGTCATGAGGAAAGGTTGGAGATGTGGACAACATCAGCTAAAGCAGAGGAGCCAGGCAATTCAGCTGAAAGTATTTTGACATTTAATTTAATTGCAATTTTCCAAACATTTGATGCTTTCTTCTTTTAAGGGAAACAGTTCCATTGCCTTAATTGTTCTGTCCAGTGGAGTTTGTAAGTTCTTTCCAGCTTTTCCAGCTTTACTTCAGAAAGGAGATACAGATGGCAGCATTTCTTTTTTGCTTGTCTTTATCACCCTTGCCAATAAATGCAGCTTCCCTTCCAAGGCACCCATGTTGCACATGTCATGCTTTTTTCCACTCCCCTCTCCTTTTATTAATTTTTCTGCTGGAGACATATGGAGAGGCATGTGTTGGTAGAGACACAGTTTCCTGCGCCACTGCCAACATTAAGGGTGGCTCTGAAACTTAAGGAATTGATCTTAGACCTGTGTAAGTGATTAAGAGGCTAGAAGAAAGTCTAAAAATGAGAAGTAAGAGTGATAAGTGGCCAAACTGCAGACTGCTAAAACCAGGAAGTAACTCAGGCGCAAAGACTCCACAAATTAATCTGTCACCCAGCATTAAAAATATCATGAGACTGTTCACTGTGATGTCAGTTGTATTAGTGGGAAAAAAGGGTAGGAAAAACACACTTATCAATGAGAGACCTATTAAATATACAGGCATAGCTTAGAGATGTTGCGGGATCAGTTCCATACTGCTGCAATACAGTGAATGTCATAGTAGAAGGAGTCACAAAAACTTTTTGGCTTCCCCGTACACATAAAAGTTATGCTTACGTTATATTGTCATCTATAAAGTGTCCAATAGCATTATGTCTGAAAAACAAAGCACATCTCTTAATTTAAAAATATTTTATTGCTAAAAGGTGCTAACAGTCTTCTAAACCTTCAGAGAGTTGCACACTTTTTGCTGGTGGAGGGTTTTGCCTCTGTGTTTTCTGTAGACTGATCAGGATGGTGGCTGCTGGAGGTTGGAGTGGCTGTGGCCATTTTAAATAATAAGACATGAAGGTTGCTGCATTGACTGAGTCTTCCTTTCACAAAAGATGTCTCTGTAGTATGTTTGGTAGCATTCTACCATAAAGAGCTAAGTAGCAAATATTTTAGATTTTCTAGATCCCAGTCCCAACTGTTCAATTCTGCCATCATCATGCAAAAACAACCATATGTGATTCATAAACAAATAAGTGTGTCTGTATTTCAATAAAATTTTATTTGCAAAAGTAGGCTGAGGACTGGATTTGACCTGTTGACCATAATTTTCCAACCCCTGCCATCTATTCATTTCTCATATGTACTTGTTTATCTGGCCTGTATATCTGTATATGGGCCACTGTTTTATTTACTATACTGTTTTATTCACTGAAACTTTATAATATGCTTTATTATTCATGACAGTTAATTTTATGTGTCAACTTGGCTGGGCCAAATTCTGGTCAAACATTGTTCTAGGTGTTTCTGTGAAAGTATTTTTTGAGTATTTTAACTTCTAAATGAATAGACTTTGAGTAAAGCAGATTACTCTGCAAAATGTGGGTGGGCCTCCTCCAATTACTTGAGGGCCTTTAATAGAATAAAGACTGACTCTTCACCCCTACCCCACATCTCCTTAGAGCAAGAAGAAATGTTTCCAGAAGACTGCCTTTGGACTCAAACTGCAACTCTTTCCTGGGTCTCTAGCCTGCCAACCTACCCTAAAGATTTTGGATTTACTAAGCCCCTACAATCACCAATTCCTTAAACTCTCTCTCCCACTTTCTCTCTCCATACACACATAGTTGGTTCTGTTTCTCTGGAGAACCTGTTACACTCTCTGATAGGCTAGTCTTCCTTCACTGATCCAGAGTTTTCCTTATTATTCATGCTGTTATTTTTCCATGTAAATTCATAAGGAGCTAGTCTAAAATTAAAACGTTTCATTTGTTATTGGAAAGCTATTCAATGTATAACTTTATAATACATTTTAAATTTATAACTTGTACATTTAAGAAGAATTGAAATCTTTATGATATTATTGAAACTTCCTGTGATTGAGGTTTATTTTGTATCTTCTAGGGTATTTTTTTATGCTTATCCAAACATTTTATGTTAAGACTATTTCTGTATTGTCTTTTTTAATATCATTATAAATTATATCTTTTGCCCATTAGAAATTTTGTTTACTGATTGTTTGCATAGAGGGAAGCTACTGATTGCCAAATACTCATTTTGCTTTGCACAACAGTTTGAAATCTAAAGACGTTGAACATCATTAGTCATCAGTGAAATATAAATCAAAATGACAATGAAATACTACTGTGTAACTTTTAGAATGGCCAAAATAAAAAAGGCTGACAACATCAGGCGTTGGTGAGGACATGACACAACAGCAGCTCTCAAACATTGCTGGTGGTTATTTATAAAATGATAAAATCACATTGGAAATTGCTTTGCAGTTTCTTAACTACATATGACCCAGCCATTATAAATGAAAAGCATATGTTGGTATGGTTCCCCAGATAAATAAAGCATATGTTGGTACAAAGACTCCTGTGCAAATGTTTATAGCAGCTTTAGTTGCAATAGCTAAAAACTGGAAGCAACCCAAATACTCATCAAAAGGTGAGAGCCACAATTTGTGGTATGTCTGTAAAATGGAATGCTAATCAGCAACATACACAGAGCAATATAAATGAATTTGAATGTCATTATGCTGAATGAAAGAGGCCAAAGAGAAATACGTATATATGGCTCCATTTACATATAATTATAGAAAATACAGGCTGACAAATCAGGTAAATGATGCTTTGGGTTGGGGGCATGGGCAGATGGGATGGTAGGAAGCAATTTATAAAGGGGCACAAGGAAACTTTAGGAAGTAATAGATATGTTCATTATCTTGATTTTGGCGATAGTTTAACTGGTATAGACATGTTTTCATCTTATAACATTTATAAAACTTGTCAAATTCCATATTTTAAACCTGTGCCACTTATTATATATCAACTGTACGTCAAACAGCAGCAGCAACAACAACAACAACAACAACCATTATTTATTTTTTAGTAAATAATGGTGATGGTGATGGTGCTATGTTTTGGCTTAATCAGTCCGTAAGTCTTTAGATTGACTGATCAGTTTTACTAATCTGGATCAAGCTCATCACTCTGCATCTGTGGTCAGCTGATGAGTTACCAGTGGTCTAGTGTTCTAGCACAGACTGAGAAGAGACAACCTGGATAGTTCTAAGTAGTCGCTCATCCTCCTGCAATTTAGCTCAAGCTCATTCTCATGACAGTTATAAGGGTCAAAGAGGAAAAGTGGAGTTACATAATGAGTCTAGAGATCTAGGTTTCAAATCATCACATCACATTTGCTAAGAGAAATCAGAAGGCCATTTCAGATTTAAGGGGTGAGTAAACATTGTATCTCTTGAAGGGAGAAGCTTTAAAGTCATATTTTAAAGGATGTAGGTACAGGAAAGAATACGGAATCATGGTCATTTTTACAAGGTACCATACCCAGTAAGTAGCAGGAATAGATAGATACATACTAGGCATTATTATTTCATTTGATCTTCATTACAACTCGAATTGTTAGGTAGAATCCTGATTCTGAAGATGAAGAAAGAGGGCCAGAGGAGAGGTTAAGAAACATACTCAAAGTCCCAAAGCTGATCAGTTGCAGAGGTGGGTTTAGAGCTTACTCTGACTAAATCCACAGCACCTGCTCTTAGTAGCTATGCGTCACTACTTCTCCTTCCTGCTAGACTGATCATTCCAAAAGTGATAACCCATCTGCCTAGGAGTCCAGGTCTCCCAGATTCTTCCATCTAAATGCCACTTCAGAAAATGCAAAGAAATGGTTTTGTGAAAAACCATTAAATAGTCACAGATTAAATAGTCAAGATAGAGATGAGGGGCTTTCTCTATTCCTAAATTCTATGAATCAAACTTTACACAGGTAACAAGTTCCAGTTTAAAGATGATATTTCTGAAGCAGTATGAATTTCAATCACAACCAATAAAAACTTTGTTGTGTATTCAAAGGTTCCAAACTAAATGTCCACAGTCATTTTACAATGCATGAAAAAGATTGCCCTATTTAAAAAATTCATTACAACTATTTTATCTACTGAAGGTTGATTATTACCATCATCTACCTGTCTGTATAGGCAAATTCTGGGTCATTTATGGATTGTGTTCCTAAAGTTCATATGTAAGTCAATCACATAGAAATCAGATAGCAGTTTTTGTAGAAATAAAATAACAAATAATTTCAGGGTAGTCTATTGAAGCCTATTTAACACATAATGGCTGAAATATAGTACAAAGAATAAAAAAGTACTTCCCTGCAGTTTTTTTGGAAATAAAATGCTTCTGAATAAAATGCCTGACAAGATTCAGTTTAGAAGACTATGTGTAGAATTGTCTTCTTATATGTCCTTTAAAAATGGAAGAGAGCAATATAAGTGTTTATTTTTCAACACATATAAACTGTCTATTGCTTTAGAAGGCAAAGTATGCTGTAGTCATAACTGGTTTTAAATAATTGCTGTTTTCATCTCACTACACACATAAAGCTGAATCAGACAATCTGTGCATTAAAAAAATATATATTTCCAAAGGCAAAATATAGTTCAGAATTTCTACACTGCCTTAGTGTATTCAGGCTTCCACAGCAAAATACCATAGACTGGGTTGCTTAAACAACAAAAACATATTTTCTCCCAGTTATGGATGCTGGGAAGTTTAAGATCAAGGTGTTAACTATTTTGGTTCCTCACGAGGGCTCTTTTCCCAGTTTGCAGACGGCCACCTTCTGATTGTGTCCACATAACAAGAGAGAAAGAAACCTTCCTCTTCACATAGGCCAAAAATCCTATTAGATTAAGACCTTACCCTTATGATCTAACTTAACCTTAATAACATAGAAGTTTTATCTCCAAATACAATCATATTAGGGGTTAAGACTTCAACATATGAACATAGAAGACTTCAACATATGAACATAGAATTCAGTCTACAGCACTAACACTGAAAATAAGAGTCAGCTCTAAATTTTAAGGCCTATTCTCAAAATTTTCTGATGGTATCTCATCCCACTGATAAGAAGAAGCCAAAGTCATTAAATGTCCCATAATACCAAGCATGATTTACTCCAGGCCCCTTATCTCAGTGGCTTGATAACTGACTACTTTCCCTCACTTCATTGCAACTAACTCTTACCTCCTACCATTTCCCAAATACAGTAAGTGCAAAGGCATTGCCTCAGGGCCCTGCCTTTCATAGCCATCTCATTTACCATAGCAACCACCATTCTCCTCCTACCACTGGCCTTGCCCCCTACCACTCTTTCTTATATAATCTTCTCCATTTAACTTTCACAGTTAAATATACTGTGTAATTCATTTATTATTATTATTAGTATTATTATTAGTATTATTTTGAGACTAAGTCTCACCCTGTTGACCAGGCCAGAGTACAATGACATGATCTTGGCTCACTGCAACCTCCACTTCAAAGGTTCAAACAATTCTCCTGTCTCAGCCTCCCAAGTAACTGGGATTACAGGTGCCTGCTACCATGCCCAGCTAATTTTTATGTTTTTAGTAGAAATGGGGTTTCACCATGTTGGACAGGCTGGTCTTGAACTCCTGACCTTGTGATCCACCTGCCTCAGCCTCCCAAAGTGCTGGGATTACAGGCATAAGTCACTGAGCTGTGCCTTCACTTATTATTTCTTTGTCATCTCACCACCAAGTCCAGTACTAACATGTCAACTCCATGACAGCGAGGATTTTATATCTTTTGACCTTTCTGTGAGACCTCCACACCTCTGGCTTGCAGAATTCTGCATGAACGAATTTCTGTTATTTTGCAATCTACTTATTTACACACAGATTCCTTTCATATGTACATTTTTTATTTGACTGGCTCCTTTAAGTCTTCTGCATACATGAAATAGACCTTGTTCTCTTTGGCAAAATATTTATCTGAAAATAACTAATGAGCTATCAGAATTGCAGATAGAAAATTTATTATTGCAATGGTTAGTGCAACAATCTTTCAAATAATTCTTGGTTTTCAAATCATTCTCAAAAAAATCATGTTTTCTATATTGCTATAGAGTGGCATAAATCTATTTGAGGCTGTTCTCTAATCAATACTCATTTGGGTTGTACAACTGTGTAATGTTTTAGCACCCCGTAGAATTATATTTGCTGTCAATAAAGTAGCCATTCATGAATAGCCTGTATTGTATTATTTAAACCTAAAATTACATCTAGTATGAAAAAGATCCAGTTCAATAATTTTTGTCATTTGATTTCATTAAATTAAAATTTTACTACTTCTTTAAATCTGCTTTATATCAATTAATCTAGATAAAAACCAACCCCCATCATTTTCATGAAGAAATCTATATTATTGCTTCCAAATATTTTTAGTATAGCAACTTTGTCATTTGCTGGTGTCATTTCTGTAATGCAGCTCTGCTCATGTGTTGCTGTCTTAATATCTATTCACTCTGATTTTGAATTCACTGGATCTGGTTGAGCAGACACTGTGGCTTCCAACCAGACTGCTAATAGTGCCAAATTGAGAAATAGTTTTGCAAGGCTTATAAAATCAGAGGTGGGATATGAATTCAAATTTCTTTTCAAGTTAGCTTGGGAGCTGGAGAAAATATACTGTGTTCTGCGTATATTCTCATACCAACCATCTACGTTGTATGAATTTGGTATTTAACATCAGTCCTCCCCACTCCTTTCAATTGCACATCACTCAGAATATAACCCTGAGTTGACAGATTCTGAAACATTCTCCATTGTAGGCTCTGGTGAATTCTGGAAATGAGACCACAAATGTACTTTAAAATCCTTTTAAAGTTAAATAAACTTGCATTGTAACTCACAATGTGTCTTTGATAATTACTTAGGGCACAGATTCAAAAAAATATGGAAATGATACTTTAGTAGCAACATCAAAAGCCTATGGAAATAGAATTCACATTGAATAACTGCCTACTATGCATATTCTCAGCCTCACATGTAATACAAATGTGAACAATACTCAGACCCTGCTTTAAGGAAATTATAAGCTACACATATATACAAAAAATTATTCTACAAGGCAAAATATGGCAAGTGTCATAAAAAGTATATTCTGTTAGTGCTGATAGATATTGAGCAAATGGTGAATAAATGAATATTATGAACTTTCCCATAAGCTTCATAACTTGCTTCCAAGAGATCTGACTCTTCTTAAAAAGTTTCTGCCTACTCAGAATATAAAAATGTGGAATGTATGCTCAACTGTATGAAAGTAATTTACTCATCCTTAAGTAAAAACATTTTCAGTTCATCATCTCAACACATGGAAGTTCTCTCTCCAATTTTCTTGCAATTATTTTCATTGCTATTCTTTAGTAACTCTAGGAACTCACAGAGCAGCAATAAATTATATATATTTTTTGTTCTCATTTATCTTCATAAGAAAAGTTAATCTTGTCCTTTTCTGTCTAAAACAAGTTTAAGTTATTAAATAAAAGTCACATAATAAAGAGATTATAAATATGTTTGATAAATATTTCAGTATGGCTTACTGTCATCATAATTTCAAAAAGGATTACTTTAATCTCTACATTAAAACATAAGAGATTCAGGCAAAGCCTCAAGAATTTTATCTCAGATAATCAAATAGACAAAAAACAGAGAAATTTCAGAAAGAGGAAATCAATAACAACATCTAGGGCATAGAATGTAGGTCTATTTTAATGGAACTTTTTTTATTTAAAAAGACAAAATTCTTAATTCTCTTAGTATAGAATTATAATGAAGTTAGAAATACTTGGATAATATCCACTTAAGTATTTGTCAGTTTACATATTATTTTTAAGCATCAGAATATTTTAAATCTGTGTTTCAAAAGCCTCACATTTCCCTAGAGATGCAAGGTGTCTCCTGGAGGTTTACTTATTGTTTGAAAGCCCCTGTCTGCCAGTATGTACTATTGAACTGGTTATAAATTAAACTGTACATTCTGCGAATCTGCACACATCAGGGATTTTATAAATAATCACCTGCTTTCAAGCACCACCATGGCTGTAAATACTGTGAAGGATAGGGTGGCACATTTTGAGAAAAGTCGAAATCATAGCGTTTTATTGATCAACATCTGCATTCTATCATTGCTGACTTACACTTTGATACCACAAATTAAAGGTAAGATGTCATTTAAACCAAAAAGTAGAGACAAGTTATATCTGTCTTCAAATATTTGAAAAGTTGTCAGGAAGAAGATGGGTTAATTTCAATCCAAGGTTGCAGTGAGCTACACTTGGACTAGAAGAAGGATCAGGAAGGTAGATTTTAGCTCAAATTTAGGAAAGGCTTGAACTAGAACCAACTGGAAATGGAATAGCTCACCATATGGAGTAGGCATTGCTGGTCTACTGATGTGTGACCATTTATTGAGATGTTACAAAATAATCTGAGCACAAATTTTAGTTAAAAGTTATCCAAGTACCACTTTCTGCATCTCAAGGCCCCTTGCACCTCATGAGACTCTAATCTATGACCACTGCTATTCACCACTAACCCAAACTTACATTTTATATTTGTTCCACATGAATTGATAAATTTACATTCATGCCACGTATTGAATAAAGCAGCCCTTGGTGACACCAAATTTCCAATCAATTTCCATGGATAAATAAATGTCCTTGGAAGTGGTGTCTTCCATGAACTAGAAAGTGTTAGCAGAAGTTACAGAGGACCATGGACACAGAGAAATGAGACAAAAGGCCAACGGTAGATAAGAAAATACAGGAACGTACTACTATTCTGGTAGTAAGTTCCAAGAACTTGCCCTTTTTCCCACTTCTCTTGACAAATTTGTAGAGCAAACTTTGACAGCACCAATAATCTCTCCATCAATATTCAAGGTGAAGAGTTGTTGAGGTCACTAAAGGCCAAAAGGAAGACATTCTCATGTAGTTAGGTGGCAGGTTAACACAATGTTTTGACACAGTTATTCCAATAGTATTATATTGACTGATATGAGTTAGAACTTAAAAATGTGATTTTAAAAATTATGAATGATTTCTGCAGTGATATTTCTAACCATTGCCTTCTGAAAGAATCTCATTTCACCCTTCACCCTAACTTGCCCCTAATCCACACACCATTCTTCACCCATCCCTGAGTGTCCAGCACCTCACTGAGAGATGGAATAAGATGGAGTACAACACAGAGTAAGCCTCTGGAGTTGAATGGAAAGAGGAGGTGTAAATAAAACTCAAGGACAGAATGAGGTTTGGTGTGAGTTATACAAGGGGTGGGGTGAAGAACAGGATAAATCAGAAGAATACAGTGAAGCTATCTAATGGATACATAATAATTTTTTTTTTTTTGACTTTTTTTAATTTTTTTATTTTATTTTATTTTTTTTTTTATTGCATTTTAGGTTTTGGGGTACATGTGAAGAACATACAATATTGTTGCATAGGTACACACGTGGCAGTGTAATTTGTTGCCTTCCTCCCCTTCACCTATATCTGCCATTTCTC
>CAUYQU010084735.1:0-27690 GCA_963574635.1 Cheracebus regulus | reverse complement strand
ATCTCCCCCCAACTACCCCCCCCCCACAGTCCCCCCCCAAATTCCCCCCCACCAACCCCCCCGGTAAGTGCTCCCCCACCCCGGTCCCGGGGTTGGACAGTTTGAACAACCGCCCGGGTGGGAGGCAATGCGGGGGTGTGGGCGCCAGATCGCATGGGGAGAAAGGCCAGATATAGGTGAAGGGGAGGCAGGCAACAAATTACACTGCCACGTGTGTACCTATGCAACAATATTGTATGTTCTTCACATGTACCCCCAAACCTAAAAAGCAATAAAAAAAAAAAAAAACCACACACACACACACACTCTCTCTCTCTCTCTCTCTCTCTCTCTCCCCCTCCCCCCACAAATGGAGTAATGGGGAGGAAAGAACAGTCTTCCTAATAGATAACAATGGTTGATCAGGTGATCTCATTCTTCAAACAGTATTTTTCCAAAAAATTAAGTAACGGCCAGTGTTCAGGCTTCCTTCAGTGTTATGTAAATGAATCCTATATGGCTTGCAATATGAAATGTAAGTAAAAATAAGAGAATCTAAATTATAATTAATGTGTAGTGCTAAGTATAGTATTTTGGTCATATTAACTAATGGCTATTTTAAAAACTTTTTTAATATTTTATTTTCCTTTCTAAACTACAATTAAGCATTAAAAAAATCCTACCCATAAAAATATTAATAACCAGTTAGCTATTTTAAGACAAAATGTCTTAATGTTGTTTCTTTGCTTGAAGTTTTCCAAATTATCAAAACCTACGGAGAAAACTGCTTAACGTCTTTCATATCAAGGCACTGTGAATGACCTCTGTGTCATGTGACATCTTTGGATTACTTTGCTTTAATTTTCGTTGTTATTGTTGGCGGGGAGGTGTAGTAGCGGGAGTAACTACATTTACTGGAGTTGTCTGCAAAGCTAATTGCAGGACAAACATAACTAGTTGCTCTGGATAGAACCTGTTATCTTTAACATCTCCTTTGCTCTACCAAATACTCACCATGTTTGCCAATTCCAACTCAGAAAAATATTCAGAATCTGGTTCTCCTTAATTCTTTCGGCTATGGCTCCCATTAGCTTCGTGGACTATGGCAAATGCCTCCACTACCAAAACCCTTCAATTCATTCTTTACCTTGAGAACTGAGCACTAATGCCAATTTCCTGCTTTAATATCTTCGGTGGCACCCTTCTGCTTACAAGGTAAGATGCAGAGTTCAGCACAGAGTTCCTTCACAACTTGGCTACAACCTATCATTTCAGTATCATTCTCAAATGTTCCTGAGGTACATTGTGTAATGAAGACAAAATATACTATAAGTCATGGCCTCCACAGGCCAGATGGCTCACATTCATAATCTCAACACTTTGGGAGGTGGGTGGATCACTTGAGCTGGAGTTTGAGGCCAGTTTGGGCAACATGCAGAAAAGCTATCTCCACTAAAAACATGAAAATTATTCAGGCGTGGTGGTGAATGCCTGTAATCCCAGCTACTGAGGAGGCTGAGGCACACAAATTGCTTGAACCCAGAAGTCGGAGGTTGCGGTGAGCTGAGAACATGCCACTGCACTCCAGCCTGGGGACACAGCAAGACTCTGTCTCAAAACAAAAAATAAAAAAAATTTAAAACTCATGTTCTCAATGTGTGGTACACTTTGATGTCCTATAACTTTGGTTGCACAACAGCTGAACAGAAGGCAAGATCATGTTGTATAAACCATACAAATTACAAAAATTTCTGTTTTTGTCTGAAATACCCTCTTTCCCTTTTCTGTCTGGTACAATTCAAATGTCATCTTTCTGAATTCCTGAGAAGTATTCTCCACTGTATTCTCATGCTGTACCGGGCCAGACCTGCAATATAGCATTGGCCACTCCATATTGTGATGATTTCTGTATGTTTTCCCAAAAGACTGAGATTGACAAAGTGGGGAACATATCTGTAGTTACCTTTATAACTTCAATGCCTAGTGCAGTACTTAGAATTCAATACAGGCTTGTTGAATAAATGTATAAACATACATCTAGATCTCCAGCTCCCATGCAAGCCAGTAGTAAGCAACTAAACTTCACACCTGGGAAGGACAAAAATTTTGCTCAGAAAATCTTCTGCAGGTTACAAGTTGTACCTTCATAACCAAAAGAATTGGGGAAATGGGAGTCAAAAATTTCTTCATAAATTATGATGTAGACAATCTAGAAAAAAATGTATTTGTGCTCTTTTGAAGAGTAGTGAAGCTCTATTTTAAAGTAGACAAAGAATACTAATTATAAGAGAATTATGATTCAGAGATGTCTCGAAACAGTTAAGAGTTACCACCTATTTCATACAGGCCATTTTTTTTTCTTGATGCCTGGCAGTTCTACTGTTTATAAAAAAATCTACACATTTTTCTGGACTCCAAAAGCCATTCCCGTCCCATGGCCCAAATCAATGTAAAGTGATCTGTTTTGCAAAAATATTACTAAAAATTTAGGTATGTGTATATCACATTAAAGTACACAGTTGATTAAGTTGCATTGTTTTCTCATTCAATATACAGTTAAACATAATGCATGTCATCACTGTAATTATTTTTTTAAAAACTAAAACAAAACAAAAAAATATTCCTGGTAAGTGAATGATGTTTTTAAATTACCGTGCCTGGTTTCAAACAAACTCTCTATATAAAAAAAATACAAATGGCAAAAAGAAAAAAAAAATCTCACAAATATAACTATCCATCATGTCAATGAGCAACTAAAAAAATGAAAAACACACTTTTTATGAGATAGTTACTCCTATACATTGCTGGTAGATCATTAAAACATTCATAGACTTTGATTCAGCAGTCGTATCATCTAGAAGACGGACAGAAATAATCAGAGTTACACATCAAAAACGTAAATTACAGTTTTTTGAATTGTTAATAGGCTCATGTCATTGTGGTAGGATTAGATGATTTTTAATATTTCAATGTTTTCAAGACTTTCTAAAATGAGTATATACTACTTTTATAAGTTATTTTTAATTACCTGGTTTCAAGCTTGAATTCTGAAAGCTTAGCTCTGAGTTCTTCCTTACTCATTCTATTAATACAACCATTGGTAATAGCAATCTCTTTGTAAACTGGGTCACTGAAGTCATTCACATTGGAGGTAATGAACTTGGATCCTTTTGTTTCTTGGCCATCAAATCTACACTGATTTTTCTACAAAAAAAAAAGAAAAAGATATAGTTTATAAATAGTACAAACACCACAGATTTAAAGATTCAAACTTCTGAAGCCTCTTCATGCCACATGTTCCATGAAAAGTGCTCTCTGCAGTTTGTGGAGGGAGGAAAAGAAGAAGGAAGATGTGTCTCCAGTACAATTTACCCCGCTCTATTCTGAGTCATGAGGTTTTCAAAGGAAACAAAGCTAAGTGAAAAGAGGACTGGTGTTGGGAGTTGACACCACCTCAATAGAGAGCCCCAGCTGACCATTTACTATAAATAGCAGCATGACCTTGGGTGGTTACTATTGGCTTCTGATCTTCAATTTCCTTATCTGTAAAATGGTATTTGGTAATGGTAAATAGTGGTTGGGCAGAATTATTACAAAGATTAAATGAGACTAAGTGTATTGGGCTCCTACACTCACAGTAGCTATTAATGGTAACTATTAATATCACAAGCTATACAACAAAGTCTTCACAAACAATATTCTTGTATTTACAAATGAATCAATTTGTAAATGAACCTTTACGTTATACATGTGTAATGAATTCCTGAGAATTTTTAAACCTGACTTCATTTCTTAATGTTAACATTGTCCAACAAAAAAACAAAATGGACTGCAAATCTAATTCAAAGCTTCCTAGTACTTCAAAGCAAAGAAAGAAATGCATTTCATTTCGAAACTCACATTTTCCTAAAGTTATACTTATGTCAGCTATCCAGAAGAACTACAGAATCATACATTTTTTCTTTTCATAAATAAAAATCTGTTAAGAAAAAACATGGCTCAATTCTATTTTTGCCACGGGTAGTCTCAAATTACTATTACATTAAGTTCCAAAGATTTATTTATAAGTTAATTATTTTCCACATGCAATATCATAAATATTAACTATGTTCCAGAATTTTCAAAAATACTTGGTACTTACTATTAATCCCTATTAAAGCTTGTTACCTTAGTTATAATTTACCACACTGTCCTCATGTAAACCTTAATTACAGATCAAGGAAGGATAATCATAGAGAGGCCACAGTCCCCGACTTAAAACTAACTGATCCTGATGGTTCAGGAACTATTTCTTACTCTAAGCTCTCAGTGTAATGCAACACACATTTACAGGAAATGTAATGGTAGGTAAGGTGCCAGAGTACTCAAGAGTCACTCACACCCATCTCCTTTTAGGAAGAGGTCAGCAGTTTCAACGTGTGAACTGTCCATAAATTAAAGAACAGCCACATTGAGGTTTCTTGTTAACAATGTTAAGAAAAAAAAAAAAAGTATTGCTGTTTGTCTCATAATTCACTTTCAAAAATATATTACATTTACAAGAGATCTCTCTCTACTTGATCACAATTTAATAAAAAAATTATCTTTTGACTTTAAATTTACACTGAATTTTAAACTTCATCTTTAGGTTAAAATTTAGGTCAACACTAAGTAAGTTTGTCTACCAAAACAAATGTCTTAATTAATTTAAGTAGATTTTCTCTTTGGATAAATCCTCTTTCTGATTCACTTGTTAATTCTCATCCAAAACTGTAGCTACAAAAAATATTCCCAAGTAACACTTAGGCCTCGTCTATAGAGGCTATAAATTATGACTTATATAAAGAAAAATTTGCTTCCTTTCCGAGGTCCAGTTCTAGATCTCTTCTCTTCTAGTGAAGTTCTAGGGACAGCTAAGGTCCAATCCTCAGAAATCAGTGTCTCCTCCCAAATTTCACATCTACACTAATGATTCACAAAGAAGGATGCTCAGATCAATCCGCTAAGGAGTAGAAAGAAAATACTAAAAACCGTACTTGTATTGTCAATCTTCAGAAACACAAAATTAGTTTACGAAATACATACATATGCAACAGCATCCACATCAGTATCTACGTCCATCTATCACGTGTCACACCCAGTATTGACCATATATTGAAAAAAGTGACAGATTCCATAATATGGAGAGACACATTTACCTTCACAGAACCGTAATATTTTGCAATATTCACGTGTCCAATTAAGCGGATGTATGGTTTACATTACCTCAAATAAGAGAATCTTTTACATTATGGGATGTGGCAATGAAAATCTTCTATACCAAACAGAGGTTTATTATCTTGTGACAAAGTACTTTTAAACTATTGTTGAACTTAAAGATGAATTACATATATTCTTTTACAAAGACAGGTATTCTAAAATTGCTGTCCTCTTATCGGGAAGGGGACTGGAGCTTGATTTTTAGCATTTTTGTTTAAATGAATACAGACTGTTGTTGCAAGATAAAATAAAATACATTTTAACAGTAAGCTAGAATGTAACTGCTTGTCAAAAGAAACTTTTTCTGTATAAAGAACATTTTGAAAACATGCTTTGGAGATGCATCTATTATTTAGTTGCCAAAAATCTAGGCACTACCTACTAAAAAAAGAAAAGGAAAACCCCTGCCTCTGTACACTGAAGAAAAAACTTAGAATTTTTCTTGATTGATGTTCTTCCAAAAAAAGAGTTCTGATGAAATTTGAATCTACTTATTCAAAATATAAATATGCAATAGCTTCTATTCGCTTACAAAAACAACTGGCATTAGAGATGATGAAAATTTACCACCTGAATTCAACAAAAAACTTTGCTTGAGACTGAAAAAAAAACCTGTATCATGGCAAGGTGTTGTGGCTCATGCCTGTAATCCCAGCACTTTGGGAGACTGAGGCAGGCAGATCACCTGAGGTCAGGAGTTCAAGACCAGCCTGGCCAACATGGTAAAACCCTCAATACAAAAATACAAAAACCAGCCAGTCGTGGTGGTGGGTTCCTGTAATCCCAGGTACTAGGGAGGCTGAGGCAGGAGAATAGCTTGAACCTGGGAGGCAAGAGGTTGCAGTAAGCTGAGACCATACCATTGTACTCCAACCTGGGCAACAAGAACAAAACTCCGTCTCAAAAAACAAACAAACAAAAAAAACCTGTATCAATACTATTATTTTCTTGAGACAGGGTCTCACTCTGTCACCTAGGTTGGAGTGCAGTGACATAACCACTGCTCACTGCAGCCTTCACCCACAGGCTCAGGTGATCCTCCCCACTCAGCCTCCCTAGTAACTGGGACTATGGGCAAGTGCAACCACGTCTGGTTACTTTTTATAAAAAAAGAATTTATCGGCCAGGCGAGGTGGCTCACGCCTATAATCCCAGAACTTTTGGAGGATGAGGCAGGTGTGTCAGGAGATCAGGACCATCCTGGCCAAAATGGTGAAACGCTATCTCTACTAAAAATACAAAAATTAACTGGGTGTGGTGGTGTGTGCCTGTAATCCTAGGTCCTTGGGAGGCTGAGGCAGGAGAATCTCTTGAACCTGGGAGTCAGAGGTGGCAGTGAGCTGAGATCGCACCACTGCACTCCAGCCTGAAGACAGAGTGAGACTCCATCTAACAGTTAAAAAAAAAAAAATCATTATTAAAAGCATGCAACAGTAAGTTTTTAACAATTACTACCATCACTAAAGCCAATTTGGAACAGAGACCCAGGCCTTAAGTAGCTGTAAAAGCGTCAAGACTTTGACATACAAAGAAGCATATTCAAACACACTTCTTTTATTAAAAGTAAACTTTGATATGTATTTTAAAAACCACTCACACGATGAGACTGATACAATGTATCTCAGACTGAAGCGGGAGGCAGGTGGAAGAGTGGTCTTTTTAAGAGAGGGCTGTGTAAGTACTCTTTGAAAGTAACAACTTTAGAAGGAGAAAGATAATTGCAAATATCCGAAGGAAGTACAAGCAGGGCAAAAGGAACATAGAGACCCTTAACGAGAAAGACCTTCCTTCCAATGTAAAAGAACACAAGGAAGCAAGGGGCACTGAGAGCAAAAGGGAAAAACTGTGTGAGCTGCAATTAGCAACTGAGGCAGGCACCAGACCCTGCAGAGCAGCAAATCGAAGTTACTAAGGAGGGGAGTAAGCCAAATTCATGTTATTAAAAAGGTCATTCTAGCTGCCATATGGAAATTGATTGTGGACGAAGGAGCAAGAGCTAGGGCGCTTCCTGCAAACACCCACTTTATGAAGTGCTCAATATGTTTATTATTAAGAAAAGATCAATTTTAGTATTCAATCACTTACATTCCTCAGTGCTAGTCAACAATTACATTCGTTAAATAAGATGGTAATAAGTTTTAAGACTGTTCTACAACTGCCACTGTACCTAGGTTCAACCAATGAGACGTCAAAATCATTCCATCAGTCGTATACTATGTTTATATGAGACAGCAGTAAATAAGCAAAAGCAGCAAAGACGATGCTTCACCTAATATAGAGAGAAGAATGAGGGAGACTGGTGGGCGTTTAATTAGAAAAAAAAAGTTATGAAATGACATACCTAGGGTGCATGGTGCGATTTAAAAATACAAAGCTTTGCAAAGTACCCATAAGGGCTAGATGGAGTGACAACAGCAACTGTGAGCATAGAATGTTTAGAGCAGAAATCCCACTTAGAACCTATTAACCCAGTGTTGGCAGAACTCCTCAACTTGACGATTTCCTCCCACCCAGAGAGTGATTCGGCCCTGAGGCGGCTTCATGACAACCATCCCAGGATAAGGCTCGGGAGCTGAGCACGGGGGAAGTAGCCGGGCTTCAAGGGCGCGCAGCTGCACCTTCTGCGGGACACCGGAGAAGAAAGGGGTGCTGAAGGCGCTTGGAGTTCCGGGGCAGCGGGCGCCGACAACCGGGCGCGGGCCGCCTGCTCACCTCAGGACTGGGATGCGGCGGCTCCTCCCCGCCCTCCAGCCGTGGCGACTCCTGCAGCGCGGGAGCCACGGCCTCGCCGCCAAGCTCTCTGCTCTGTGGATTCTCCATGCCGGCTGTCACGTCAGAAGAGAGCTGCTGGGGCAGGACCGTCGCTCACTCTCACCCGGCCAAGCCCGAAAGCTTAGCCTTTCTCAGTTGAAAAATTACCGGGCTCGCGTTCCCGCGGCGGCGGCCACACAAACTCCGGCGGCCACCTCCTACTTCCGGGAGCGTGTGGCGTCCACACGCCGAGCAGGCGCAGTGAACTCGCGCGCGCGGAACGCCAGCGCCGCAGCCCACAGTGGGAGGGAGGAAGAACCAAAGGGAGGCGCGCGGGGGAGAAGATGCGGCGTGACCGGCTGTGGGCGGAGCTAGTGCGGATCGAAGTTGCGCGAGTCACGAGAGCACCGGAGCAGATGATCACGTCAGCATTTCCTGAGAAGGAAAAAAGTAAGCTGAGTGGGGAGATACCATAGAGAAAGATGTCTTCAACCATAAAAAATAGCATGTATAAAACAAGTCACATTTTCCATAAGGAGTTTCCTAAAACTTCCACTGCTGGGCAAGAAAAGAAAATGGGTCTGGACTTAGTGTCCCACTATAGACAGCAAACAGAGCAGAATATAGGAAACAACTCTTCAGACATTGGATAACACACCGCTGTGGACCGTTTTACCTAAGAGAAGAGAGTCAAAAGGAGCCCTCTATCACCCTGCCTTTTTGCCCGAAGCCATTTCCAGTCTGTGGTGCAGAGAAAGAAAATCAAATGGAGACTTAGGATCTCCTGGGTTGAGAAGACGGATTGGAGTTGAGGAAATTGGGGTAGCCCAAGTGGGTTGGAATTTGTGGGGCAGAATTGTGGAGAGGAGGGAATCACACCGGAAAAGAGCTTCAGGAATCTTCTTAGGAATACCTTTGAATCTTTAACTGAATAAAAAACGTAAAACTTCACAAGGTCAGGAGGGAACAATGATTAGAGCAGTACACCAAATAGTGATCAGAGCTCACACAGAACTGGGAATTATTTGAGTTCCCAGCAACCAGAGTGAGGAGATTATTGAATACCACGGAACCGGCACTAGTAACCTCAGAAGTGAAACTGCCATTGCAAAATTATCTTTGAGACAGTGAAAGTGATCGGACCTAACCAACTCCATCTTGCTTTTAACCTCCAAGCTATCTTTATTCATTCCTGGGTGTAGGCCAAACTAACATTGGAAGGAACTTAGTGTACAGCTTAGAGTTTAAAACAAAAGTGATAGCCCTCTTCTTGCCTGGGGGCTAGTCTGCTTTTGTAGGACTAACAAATTAGCCGAAAGATTAGAAATCATGATTTAGGAGTCATGCAGCTGGAGGCTGTAAGATTTTAACCCTCTCCAAATTGTTCCTGGGGATAATAGCACTATTGTAAAACCTAAGATCCGTGCTTGAGACATTTTGCAGACCGTGCACTTGATGACTCAGCTGGCACCACCCAGAATGATAAACTGGCTCACCTGATCTTGTGGCCCCCCACCCAGGAACTGACTCAGCGCAAGAGGACAGCATCGACTTCCTATGATTTTATCTCCAACCCAACCAATCACCACTCCCCACTCACTGGCTTCCCACCCACAACATTATTAAAAACCCTGATCCCCAAATGCTCAGTGAGACTGATTTGAGTATTAAAACTCTGGTCTCCCACACTGCCCGCTCTGCAAGAATTAAGCTTTCTGTATTGCAATTCCCCTGTCTTGATAAATTGGCTCTGTTTGGGCAGTGGGCAAGCCAAACCTCTTGGGCAGTTACGAAAGTGTCATGCCTTAGTGATATACCATAGCCCTAGACAGCAGGACCCAGAGCATCAGCTACTGTAGAGTCTTCAAAAGCTTAAAAACAAGCCCTGAAAATATCAAACTACTCTGTAAGTAACCTAATTGCCTATAAGAACAGTCTGATACTCTCTGAAAGACTACGGTAAAATCCAGGATTCAACAACATTAAATTCAAAATGTGAGACATCCAATCAAAAATTAAGAGACACACAGCACTTGGGGAGGCTGAGGTGGGAGGATTGCTTGAGAAACAAACCCCAAAATGACAAAAATGATGGAATTAACAGACAAGGATTTTAAACACCTGTTATGAATATGCTCAAATATTTAAAGGAAGACATGATAGGAGAGAAACTGGAAAGATTTTTGAAAAGAAGCAAATCAAATTTCTGGAGGATAAAAATACTTGAAATAAAAATTTATTTAGATCGGATTGCTAGCACATTAGGCAATGCAGAAAAAAAGATTGATGAATTTAAAGACATAGCAACAGAAACAATGCAAAATGACACACATAGAGAAAAAAATGAATACAGCCTCAGTTACATATAGGACCAATTAGAGAGGCTTAATACTATTGAACAAAAGGTAGAAGCTGAGGTAAAATTAATATAAGTAGAGAGTTTCCTTGGTCCAAGCTTGAGGACTGCAACCCAGGAGCATAGATTTAAGTTGCCCTGAATCCATCTACTCAGAAGATATGCCAATTTGGAAGTGAACACCTTGTAATGAATCATAATTGTTTCAAGTCTTACACATTCTAGATTATTTGCTTTGTTAAATAGGCAATTGAAATAGGGCATAATTTCAATAACAATAATCTTTGATGGGGATAAGTAGTCCTTTCTAACCGTGCATACCTCCATCTCAGCTTCTATCTCCAAAAACAACTCTTTTGACTTTCTTTGATTTCTAGAAGTAGTGCAGCAGCATCCAGAAATTTGACTTGCCATAAAGAAAAAGACCAGGAAGAAGAGAATCTAGTAGTGAGGTTTTTGTCCTTGAAGCCTGTGATGAGCAGCTGTGCTGGGGAAATCCAAGAAGTCTCTCTGAGGAAATTGGATTGTGAGACACAGTTAAAGAGTGTGCCTTCTGAAAAATCCTAGCTAGGTGAAAATAGTCAGTCAAAAAAAGTCCAAGCCAGATGAAAATACCTAGGTAAAAATTACTATCATGCAATAACTTTTTTGTCTTTAGACTCTGGTTTGAGCAACTAAAGGCTGAACAAAGTGAAATAAGCATGAAAAAAATCAACTTAAAAGGAAGAAGCTAAGGCAAAATTAATACAAATAGAGAATTTGTTTGGGCCAAACTTGAGGATTGCAATTGTAGATTCAAGTTGCCCTGAGTATACTCAGATTAGTAGCAGCTGCAAGTGAATTTTTAAAGGAAAGAAGAGGCAGTTCCTGGGTTGTTTATCAAGAATTTACTGTAAAGCCAGGCATGGTGGCTCATGCCTGTAACCCTAGCACTTTGGGAGACCGAGGTGGGAGGATCACTAGAGGCCAGGAGTTCGAGACCAGCCTGGCCAACATGGTGAAACTCCACCTCTACTAAAAATACAAAAATTAGCGGGCACGGTGGCACATGCCTGTAATCCCAGCTACTCGGGAGACTGAGGCTCAAAAATCACTTGAACCTGAGAGGCAGAGGTTGCAGTGAGCAGAGACTGCACCACTGCACTCTAGCCTGGGTGACAGAGCAAGAGTACATCTCAAAAAAAAGAAGAAGAAGAACAAAGAAAACAAAAAACAAAAAAAGAAAAAACAGAAGAAAAGAAAAAAGAAAAACTTAAAAAATATATCCATTGAAGTTCATTTTACACATTTTTGTGTCTCTGTTTAAACAAACATGCTTAAGCCTATATGTTAAAAGTTTCAGATTTGTTTTGAAATTGATTGGAAGAAACTATTTTTTTGGCATAAGAAAGAAAATGGACTTTCTAGTATGAAGAATTCCAGATGTTTTTTATCATTTGAATTATAAATGATTAATTTAAGGCTTATCATAATTCAACTGACTCAGATTGAGAAATAAGAAAGGTAAAGCAGGCTGGGCTCAGGGGCTCACACCTGTAATCCCAGCACTTTCTGAAGTCGAGGTAGGTGGATCACCTGAGGCCAGGAGTTTGAGACCAGTCTGGCCAACACAGTGAAACCCCATCTCCACTAACAACACAAAAAGTAGCCAGGTGTGGTGGGACGTGCCTATAATCCCAGCTACGTGGGAGGCTGAGAGAGGAGAATGGCTGAAACCCTGGGGACGGAGGTTACAGTGGGCCGAGATCGCACCGCTGCACTCCAGCCTGGGTGGCCTGGGCGACCTAGGCAACAGAGTGAGACTCTCAATTAAAAAAAAAAAAAAAAAAGCAAGCAAACATTAGAAATAGATTCATTTGAAGATACATGTAATTTCTATTTGTGTGCTTGTTCAGCTTCCTAACGTCTTCTATTGTATCAGAAACTCAAAGTTATTTTGGAAAAAATTATACAATTTTTCTGATTGCAAAAGTCATACATATTCAATTGAAAAAATTAAGAAAATGAGAGATGTTTTCTGTCAATCTTTAAACAGCAACAGAACCAGATTATCAGGCTATAAAAGAAGTTAGTTTCTTGAAATGCCACCAGAGGGTGCTCAAACCAAACACTGCCCTATCTGAAGTGCAGGAAACAGGCTCCTATGCTGCTGATGGACTTTTAGTTCAGTTTGACAATAAGGAAGAATTAAAAATTCCTAGTCAGTATAGCATGTATTTGAATGTGTCCAATGTTTTAAAAGATTCAGCACTATTCTTTTTGGAGCCTAATTACACATTCCTGTAGATAGCAAACATTTATTGAATACTTAGTGTATTGTGATGGGTGCTATTGATAAAATTAAAATAAAACTTGATCCTGGCTGTGCAGTGACTCACGCCTGTAATCCCAGCACTTTGGGAGTCTGAGGCGGTCAGGACACCTGAGGTCTGAAGATAAAGACTATCCTAGCTAACATAGTGAAATCCCATCTCTACTAAAAATAAAAAAAATTAGTTGGGCGTGGTGGTGGGCACCTGGAGTCCCAATTACTCAGGAGGCTGAGGCAGGAGAATTTCTTGAACTGGGAAGGCGGAGATTGCAGTGAACCAAGATCACTCCACTGCACTCCAGCCTGGGCAACAGAGCAAGACTCCGTCTCAAAAAAAAAAAAAAAAAAAAAAAAAAACCAAAAAACTTGATCCTGACATTTTAGGATTCATATTTTCTCTGGGGAAAAAGGCATATGTAAACAAATTGATTAGAATCCAATGTGTTGTGCACCACACTAAAAATCGTTTGAAGGACAGGATTAAATTCTGCTAAAGGCAGCTGAGTCAAAAGAGTGCTTCCCAGATGAACTGGACCTTATGAAAGTAGGCATTTTTGGACTTCCAGGTTAACGGCGGTGGATTGAACATGTTAATTTAATCTCTCTTGAATCCCCCCAAAAAGGAGTGTTTTTTGTTTTGTTTTGTTTTTTGAGACCTAAACCCACAAGAACTAAAAGAATAGGTAAGGAGACAACAGCTATGACATTTTGGAAGTTGCAAAAACAGTGGATAAGTGTTAAGTGATTTAACAAATATGTTTCTCATAACAATATGAGAAAACAAAGCCCAAACTGCCAGTGAGAAAGCTGGAACCAACCACATATATACCACAAAATCCTCAAAGATAAAATTCCTGGGGAGCTAATGTAAGGAGAAACAAGGTGAAAGCTGTTTGGGAAAAAATTAGAGCCCTAGACCCTTCCTCACTCTGGCGGAAGTCTGAATGTTTATTCTCACCAAGGAGGATTAAAAGGTCATCCTCCAAGCCTCTTCCCCCAACTTGACCCTCAGCAAGCAGCAGCTAGAACTTTGCCCTCTAGGTGGAAGATTGAGACTCCTGCCTGAGGGAATCTGGCATCCACAAAGAAAGTGCTTGAAGATGCTGACACCAAGTGTTCTCCATCAGCCTCCTTTACATCTCTCTATAGTGAAACTTACAAGCTCAGAGTTTTTAATATGGTTTTTGTTTTGTTTTTTAGAAACAAGGTCTCACTCTGTCACCCAGGCTGGAATGCAGTGTTGCAATCATAGCTCACTGCAGTCTCAAACTCCTGGACTCAAGAGATTGTCCTGCCTTGGCCTCCCAAAGTGTTAATATTATAGGCATAAGCCACCATGCCCAGCCTCTAATACATTTTTTAATTTTCCAGTCTTAGTTTTGAGCAGACCACCAAGGATTACTGTATATTTGATGAAAGTCTATTATATAAAAGGTAGAGACCAAAACAAACAAACACAAAAAAGCAACTTAGAGGAAATAGAAATTATTCAAGACTTAAAAGCAACAACTATAGGCTGGACACTGTGGCTTACGCCTGTAATCCCAGCACTTTAGGAGGCCGAGGAGGGTGGATCACGAGGTCAGGCATTCAAGACCAGCTTGGCTGACATGGTGAAACCCCATCTCTACTAAAAATGCAAAAAATTAGCCAGGTGTGGTGGCAGGCATGTAATCCCAGCTACTCAGGAGGCTGAGGCAGGAGAATCGCTTGAACTTGAGGGATGGAGGTTGCAGTGAGCCGACGTCATGCCACTGCACCTCCAGCCCAGGCAACAGTGCAAGACTCCATCTCAAAAAAAAAAAAAAAAAGCAACAGCTATAATCATATTCTCAGAGAGAAATGAGGGAATAAGAGGGAATATCACATCTGTGAAACAGTAACAAAGGCTATGAAATGGAAGATTTAAGAAAAATATAAAAAGAGTAGTTGGAAATTAAAAATATAATGGCAGAAAACAAATACTTGGCACTGTTCAATGTGGTATCCATTAGCCACTGTGATTAAATTTACATTACTTGAAATAAATAAAATTAAAAATTCAACTTCTCATTTGCAGTAGTCACACTTTAAATGCTCAAAAGTCCTATGTGGCTAGTGGCTAAGGTATTGGACAGCATAAAGAGCATTTCCATCAATTCAGAAAGTTTTGTGATAGAAGTTTAGAAGATATTGGAGGAATTCTCTTAGTAGAACAAGAAGACAAACAAATAGAATGAGGCTGGGCATAGTGGCCCCTGCCTGTAATCCCAGCACTTTGGGAAGCCAAGGCAGGCAGATTGTTTGAGTTCAGGAGTTCAAGACCAGCCGGGCAATGTGGCAAAACCTGTCCCTACAAAAGATACAAAAATTCGCCAGGCATGGTGGCACATGCTTATAGTTCCAGCTACTCAGGAGGATGAGGCAGGAGAATTGCTTGAACCCGGGAGGCAGAAGCTGCAGTGAACTGAGATCATGCCACTACACTCCAGCATGGGTGACAAAGCAAGACCCTGTCTCAAAAAAAAAAAAAAAAAAAAAAAAAGGTCAAACAGTTGAATAATAGGAATTTTAGAAAGAAAGAAGGAATAAAATGGAGGGAAGAAAAAGAAATAATTCAGGAAACATTTTTGGAATGAAATCTATAAATTGCCAGATTGAAAAAGCCCAGTGAGTGCTTAGCCCAATAGATCTACTCCGTGGCATATTCTTGTAAAATTTTAGAACACTGGAGGTAAAAACCAAAAGGAACAGGAAGTAGCATACACAGTATTAAAAAGCAGAAGGCTTCTGACTTCTCAGTAGTAACATTGGAAACAAGAAAAAACTAGTGATCTCTTCCAAAATCTGAAAGAAAAGAATTTGGCTTAGAATTCTATACTTAATCAACTTGTAATAAAGCATGGGAACAGGACAAAGATATCTTCAAACATGCAAGGTCTCAATAATTTCTGTGCATTCTTTCTCAAGGTTCTTCTGAAGGATACATGCAAGAAAATGAGAGGGCAAACCAAGAAAGAGGAAAATATGGGATTCGGAAAAGATAAGAGTATAATGATGGGTACCAGAGACTGGGAAGCGTAGTGAGGAGTGGGGGATAAAGTAGGAATGGTTTATGGGTATAAAAATACAGTTAGTTAGAAGAAATAAGATTTAGTGTTTGGTAGCACAATAGGGCAACTATAGTTAACAACAATTTACTGTATGTTTTGAAATATCTGACAGTGAAATTGAAATGTTCCTAACACAAAGAAATGACATATCCTTCAGGTGATGGCTATCCCAGTTATCCTGATTGGATCATTACACATTGTATTCTTGTAACAGAATATCACATATACCCCATAAATATGTACAACTCTTTATGTCCATAATAAAACAGGAGATCTAACACAGGACAGAGGCAGAGAGAATCCCCAGGATGATGCAGAAAGATCGCAGCATGACAGCTGTGCTCCAGGGGACACTGGTCAGGATCAAAGCAGTGCAATTTAAGAGACAGGTACGTTGAATGCTGTTACCGCCAAGATGTTGAATACTGTTGCATACTCTATTTAACAGGTGAACAGGAAGTCCAGTGAGTCTGGTCAGATTTTGATGTGTAATTGCTTTGTCTTTTTTTTTTTTTTGAGATGGAGTCTTCTTCTGTCACTCAGGCTGGACTGTCACTCGGCTCACTGCAACCTCCGCCTCCTAGGTTCAAGCAATCTTTGTGCCTCAGCCTCCTGTGTAGCTGGGATTACAGGTGCACACACCCATGCCCAGCTAAGTTTTATATTTTCAGTAGAGACAGGGTTTCACCATGTTGGCCAGGCTGGTCTCGAGCTCCTGGACTCCAGTGATCTGCCCACCTTGGCCTCCCAGAGTGCTGAGATTGCAGGCATGAGCCATCGCACCCAGCTGCTTACTTTGTCTTTATTAATATTTGATGTTCTATTTTCCCCTCAAAGTCCTGCTGCCATATCGTTGAAGATACTCATTCACCCCACAGAAGTATTGTGCTTTGAACTGTGTAAGAGCTGGAGATAAAACGTGATAAACTAAAGAGGAGAAGACACACTGTAATTCACTGTGTCTAACCATATTTCTTCTTGATGTCTGGTACTCCACTTCAGAGTTCTGTCCAATGCCCTTACACCCCTACATTTCCTAGGACACACATACAGTTTTGCCCACTAATTTCCAGAAGTTTCCTGTCAGCAATCAAACAAGATGATGCCAGGCTATGACTTACAGACTGTTCATCAAATAGAAATGATTCTGCCCCTCCTCATGCAGCTAAGTTTGTGTTTGCATCTTAATTTTTCAAAACTAAAAAATATGATAGCTAGGCATGTATCCCTACATGAAAAATAGATTTTGAAAAGGCAATAAAAAAGAAACACAGTGGGGCTTCTAATGCACTAAGTTCTGTTTCTCAGCAGGGACGATAGGTACAAAATGCATTTTATTAGTAGTAGTATGTTGCTTATATGTTGTTAAAAGTTGTTTTGTATATATAACGCATGTTACCATTTATAAAAGCACAGAAGAGAAAAACATTGTTTGCAAAAAATTATAAGCCTCTACTTTGCTCTGAATAATATAATTATAAACTTGTATGTTTTGTTAAACTATGACAAAATATTATAATGAGGAGGAAGTTTCCAGGCAGAGGAGGCAGGGGTATATACTTCAGGAAATTTGCAGAAAGGTGAAGAGGCTTGAAGGTACCTGGCATGGTACTCATGGGACCAATAACCAAAGATGGAATGGAAGGCAAGTAGCTTGTACCCAGAAAACATTCTTAGTTCAAGAACAGCAAGATTAATGGCACGTCTTGGCAAATTTTTGAATTAAAATGATAAAAGATTATAGAATTATCCCAGCATAAAAATACTAGAATTCTTTTCTTTTCTTTTCCTTTTTTTTTTTTTTTGAGACCAGGTCCCACTCTCTCACCCACGCCGGAGTGTGGTGGCACAATTACAACTCACTGCAGCCTCAACCTCCCAGGCCCAAGCAATCCTCCCACCTCAGCCTCCTGAGTAGCTGGGACTACAGGTGTGGGCCACAAACCCAGCTAATTTTTGTATCTTTTTAGAGATGGGGTTTTATCATGTTGTCCAGGCTGGTCTCAGACTCCTGGGCTCAAGTTATCCACCTGCCTTGGCCTCCCAAAATGCTGGGATCACAGACATGAGCCACGCACCCAGCAAAAACTAGAACTCTTAACACAGAACAAAAATTAGATAGTCCTCAGATTTCTCTGACATACTAAATTCTAGAAGCCAATTGACAACATTTTGAGAGAAAAAGTTTACACCCCAAGAATTTTATTGTCAACCAAGGTATCTGTCATTTGTGATGTAAATGAAAATTCTTAGCTATATAAGGGCCCATTAAAAAATGCTTGAATAAGTACTCTAGGCAACTGAAAATTATTAGATTTAAAATGAGGATTTCATGATGGAATTTTGTAGGATTTTATTTGAGGGGTTTCTTTTGTCATTGTCAAAATCACAAAGCTCAACATCATACAAACCATATGACAATAGCCCTTAAATTTTAGTGTGTAAGAATCCCAAGGAACTCCATAATATTTCCTGGGGTCCTTATTTTAGGATTTGACTTTATAGATCTAGGTAGCCTCCAAATCTTCATTTGTACCTCACATTGCAGGGATTCTGAGTAGGCATTAAGACTAACCATACTTTAATGGAAATAGGAGAAGATTAAACTGCTAAGTTTCAGACTTAGTAACAAAACCACTAATATTAAGAAAGGAAAGGGAAATTTCAAGAATATTTAAATTCTGTAATCAAAGAAGCACTGTGCATCTAGAATACGATGATATTTTCAACTTACGATGGATTTATGAGGCCATAACCCCATAGTTAGTCGAAGAGTATCTGTACCTTATCAAACGCCAGCACATAGGCTGTAGCATTCATTACCCATTCCTGTCTGAATCAACCATCATTATGATAGTCATTAAATAATGACTTTTCTTTAACTTTTTTTTTTGAGACAGAGTCTCACTTTGTCATCCAGGCTGGAGTACAATGGCACAATCTCAGCTCACTGCAACCTCAACCTCCAGGGTTCAAGCGATTCTCCTGTCTCAGCCTTTGGAGTAGCTGGGATTACAGGCACCTCCACCAAGCCTGGCTAATTTTTGTATTTTTAGTAGAGACAGCGTTTTACCATGTTGGCCAGGCTGGTCTTGAACTCCTGACCTCAAATGATCCATCCACCTCGGTCTCCTAAAGTGCTGGGATTATAGGCGTGAGCCACCGCACCTGGCCTATTGAAGAATAATATCTGAAAACCAGTACACTCATTGCTACAGTAGGTTCACTGCTTCTGAGACCTCTCATGAACAGAGATGGAAGATACACACATGCACATACTCTATGTAACTATTTCAATCTTATCTATCTTTGTCTATATAAACTGTGAGTTAACACTGATATCATCAGTTTCAATCCAGCACCTCAAGGTTTTTCTCAGCCTTTTATATTTGTAATCTCTTCTAACACAGTAAAATATCTTCCTCTAAGTATTCTCAATATAGTTATTTACTTGCATATTTCAATATTCCTATCATTTTATCTCAGTCTCCACTGTCCCTGCTCTCTCCTTGCACAGCTATCTTATTTCAGTTTAAATCTCTGCAGGATCTATGACTTGTTATGTTTATTGAGAGGAAATAACCTTCTCAAAATAGCCAGAGGATGCTCAGCTGTTAAAAACTTAACTCTTGGATGGGCGTGGAGGATGTGAAGGCTCATGCCTATAATCCCAGCACTTTTGGAGGCTAAAGTGGGTGGATCACTTGAAGCCAGGAGTTCAAGACCAGCCTGGCCAATATGATGAAACCCTATCTCTACTAAAAATTACCAAATTTAGCCTGGTGTGGTGGCACACTCCTGTAATCCCAGCTACTTGAAAGGCTCAAGTGATCCTCCCACCTCCTACTCTGGAGTAACTGCGACCACAGGCATGAGCCAATATACCTGGCTTGTTTTTGTTTTGTTTTATTTTTGTTTGTTTTGTCAAGATGGGGGTCTTTTTTATATTGCTCAAGCTGGTCTTAAACTCCTGGCCTCAAGCAATCCACCTGCCTCCGCCTCACAAAGTGCTGGGAGTATAAGTGTGCCCAGCCTTGCCACCCGTATCTTTGCTTTCTGTGGATGAGTTTCAAAGCACCATGAACCTGAAATAAGAGGTCAAAAATCTACTGCTCTGCTTAAGCTGAACGGCAGCTAATCCATTCCAAATAGATGAAAATCTCTTCTACTCTGAAAATAAGCTAGAAAAGATATCCCACAATATCAGATTCATTAAAGCTCTTTGTAAAAGAAGGATAATGGGTGATTCTTTTGTTCTGGTTCCACTTGCTTATTTCAAACTACCCACATGTTCTGTTTTCTGTTCATAATAGTTAACAATGGCTAACATTTATTGAACACTGTTTTTAGTGCTCTTCACATAAAAAAGATGTAAAAATGAGGCTCCTTCTTTCCAAGTTTGGCTGAGGCATGAGGATAATATATACTAAATACCAAAGTGAGTTTTCAAACAGACCACCCCAGAGGGCTTTAAAGTAGGATTTAGTCAAAAACTAGTTACACAGTTTTGACTACTTCACCTAAGTCAAATACAGTCCTGGGCCAGACATGGTAGCTCACGACTGTAATCCCAGCACTTTGGGAGGCCGAGAGAGGTGGATCACCTGAGGTCAAGAGTTCAAGACCAGCCTGGCCAACACGGTGAAACCCTGTCTTTACTAAAAATTGTGATGAGAATGCCTTTATTTGCATGTTCGTAATAGTGTGAAATTAGATGATTCTTTTTTTTTTTTTTTTTTTTGAAAGTTTCACCAGCCTGGGGTACAGTGGCTCAGTCTTGGCTCCCTACAACCTCTGCCTCCTGGATTCAAGCGATTCTCCTGCCTCAGCCTCCTGAGTCACTGGGACTACAGGTGCATGCCACCATGCCCGGCTAATTTTTGTATTTTTAGTAGAGACAGGGTTTCACCATGTTGGCCGGGATGGTCTTGATCTCTTGACCTCGTGATCTGCCCACCTCAGCCTCCAAAAGTGCTGGGATTATAGGTGTAAGCTATTGTGCCTGGCCAGGTGATTCTTTATTAACCTTAAAGCAACCAAACAACCATTAATAGTGGATGCTCACAACAGTCCTGAATGATAAAGAGAACAGATATGATTATTATTATTCCCCTTATACAGATGAGAAATCTGTATTCCCTACTTGTCATTTCAGGAAAACTGAAAGCAGAGAGAGAATGAATTCAGTTGGTGTTGACAAAGGTGTGGGATATGCTAGAAGAGCACAAGAGAGGAGGGGTATTACCAGGAGGTCAGAAGCTGCAGCAGTCCCTGGGCTGGAGCTGCTGAATGTCTGGAGATATCTCCACTGCCGTGGAGCAGAAGCCAACCCTGTGTCTCGCTAGAGCCTCAGATGCTTCGCAGCCCCCCTGTTGTATACAGTCACTGGTACTGCTACCAATAGGGCCGGAATTATGATCACTTCTCCCTGTCTCCCACCTTCTCATCTTCCCTGGAGTTAGGGAACATAGGCAATGACACAAAGAAAAGCAGAGAAAGGTGGCAGTCAGCCAGAGAACCAGCAGAAACCGTGGTTTGGAAGCAAACGGAGATTTGTTGATAACTGGAGTTAAGAGCAGTCAGGACTAGAAGCCAGCATTGATGTTCAGGAGGCCCCAAGACCACTTTCACTTCCGATGCTAATTGCAAGTTCGGGGATCTTCAAGACTTTCCACAGACTTGATAATTTGTTAGAAGGACTCACAGAACTCACTGAAAGCTGTTATAGTCACAGTTGGGCTTATCACAGTGAAAGAATGCAAATTTAAATCAGCTGAGGGGGCCAGGCGTGGTGGCTCACCCCTGTAATCCCAGCACTTTGGGAGGTCAAGGCAGGCAGATCACCTGAGGTCAGGGGTTCGAGACCAGCCTGGCCAACATGGCAAAACCTCATTTCTACTAAAATAAAAAAATAATAATAATAATTTAATCAATTTTGCATGGCATACAATATGAAGTAATTTTAAGTATAAAGTGTATTTTCAAATAGCATATGAGTTCATTTTTAGATAATCTGTAGTAATATTTAAAATATATAGAAACATTTAGTTTTTTTCCTACTTAACAACTGATACATACTATTTATTTAAATCAGGCTGGGCATGGTGGCTCATGCCTGTAATCCCAGCACTTTGGGTGGCTGAGGGCAGACTGATCACTTGAGGTTGGGAGTTCAATACCAGTCTGGCCAATATGGCAAAACCCCATCTTTATTAAAAATACAAAAATTAGCTGGGCATGGTGGCACACACCTATAATCCTAGCTACTCAGGAGGCTGAGGCATGATCACTTGAACCCGGGAGCTGGAAGTTGTAGTGAGCTGAGATCGTGCCACTGCACTCCAGCTAACAGAGTGAGACTCCATGAAGAATAAAACTGGCCAGGCACGGTGGCTCAGTCCAGCACTTTGGGAGGCTGAGGTGGGCAGATTACAAAGTCAAGAGATCAAGCCCATCCTGGCCAACATGCTGAAACCCCCATCTCTACTAAAAATACAAAAAATTAGCCAGGCATGGTGGCATGTGCCTGTAATCCCAGCTACTCTGGAGGCTGAGGCAGGAGAATCTTTTGAATTTAGGAGGTGGAAGTTATAGTAAGCCGAGATTATGCCACTGTACTCCAGCCTGGTAATAGGGCAAGACTTCATCTAAAAAAAACAGAATTAAGTAGTAAAAACATGATTTATAAACAAATTAATTCAAGAAGAGTGTATGTGATGTTTGGCCTTAGGATCAAACATATTTTAAAATCTGGTTTAAAATTTAAAATTGTATATTACTGCATAAACAGATTGCCTTTAGAACATTAAACATGAAATTGACTTACTATAATTTCCATGTTTTGTTTCTAAGTCATCAATTCAGAGGAAATATTTCAAGCTTCTAAATATAGGTATTTGTATGCAAACAACATATTTCAGATGTTAATGTTTATTTTTGATAAGAAGTCATATTAGATTTAATAGGCATGACATTTTCTCTCCTAATAGCTTTTGAAGTAAGAGAAATACTTTGTTGTGCTACATAATACTTTTGTTGAGATGAATACAACATACAATCTGCAAAGATTTCCTTGAAATGAATTTGCATAATTATTATCATTTTAATAGTCATCAACAAGTTGTTGGATTTTTTTTTTTTTTAGACAGAGTCTCTCTCTGTTACCAGGCTGGAGTGCAATGGCGCAATCTCAGCTCACTGCAACCTCTGCCTCCTGGGTTCAGGTGATTCTCCTGCCTCAGCCTCCCAAATAGCTGGGAATACAGGTATTTTCCAATTTTTCATAAAGATGGGGTTTCACCATGTTGGCCAGGATGGTCCCGATCTCTTGACCTTGTGATTTGCCTGCCTTGGCCTCCCAAAGTGCTGGGATTACAGGCGTGAGCCACCATGCCCAGCCTCAAGTTGTTGGATTTTAACATCTTCATGCTTCTTACCTTTAAGGAATGATGTTGATATAAATTTTAAAACAAAAAAGTGAGAATAAAATAACTTAAAACTGTATGTACAGTTAGAGTATTTTTTAAGCTGGTATAACAAAAATACCACAAAATGCATGGCTTAAAGATCATAAAGGTTTATTTCTCTCTTATTTAAAGTCTCTAGGTGAGTGGTTTCGTTGAGGGTGAGATCTGCTCTGCATGTATTCTGAGAACCTGTTGTTCTGCCATCCCCTAAGACTGAACAACTAGAAAAAAAAAAAAAATGTTGCTTCTTAAGTTTTTTGTGACAAGTTCCCTTTTGACAAGCTGGTGAAGCTTATGGACTCTAAGAATAATTTTTTCTTTTTCAAAATTATTATTATTATTATTTATTATTATTTTTGAGACGGAGTCTTACTATGTTGCCCAGGCTGGAGTGTGGTGACGCAGTCTTGGCTCACTATAACCCCTGTCTCCTGGGTTTAAGCTATTCTCTTGCCTCAGCCTCCCGAGTAGCTGGGTTTACAGGCGCCCACCACCATGCCCAGCTAATTTTTAGTATTTTTAGTAGAGATGGGGTTTCACCATGTTGGCCAGGCTGGTCTCAAACTCCTGACCTCATGATCCACTTGCCTCGGCCTCCCAAAGTGCTGGGATTACAGATGTGAGCCACCCCACCCAGCCTTATTTATTTTTTAACAGAGATGAGGTCTTACTATGTTGACCAGGCTGGTCTCGATCTCCTGGCCTCAAGTGATCCTCCCATCTTGGCCTCCCATGGTGCTGGGATTACAGGCAAGAGCCACCAGGCCCAGCCTCAGAATAATTTTTTCAAAGACATAAAGAAAAATGCATCGGATTACAAAAGATATCAATTATATTGAAATATATTCATCACAATGCTTATGAAGCAAAGGTGTGAATTACTAATATATTTGCTTCTTTATTAATACATTAAACAGAAAGATCTAGTAGGATCAAATTGTTTAGTATCAAAATTTCAAGGTAGTGAAGAGCACAAATAATATTTTGAGATAGCTTCCACTGAAATGTGAAATAAAAATACCTCTCTATTGGTCACAAAGTTACAGGTACTCTTATTACTGTGGTTACTTTCCTGTATTCACAGTTGAAAAATACACTTAATTTTAATTAGAGTTAAATCGAAATGAAGACTTTTTTTCCCTCCATTTAAGTTCATGGACCCACCTTGCTAGTATCCTCACATTCCTTGAGTATTCATAAAACCCTGATTAAGAACTCCTGGACTGGGCACAGTGGCTCACGGGTGTAATCCCAGCACTTTGGGAGGCCGAGGCGGGTGGATCATGAGGCCAGGAGTTTGAGAGCAGCCTGGCCAACATGATGAAACCCCGTCTCTACTAAAAATCCAAAAATTAGCCAGGCATGATGGCAGGTACCTATAATCCCATCTACTTGGGAGGTTGAGGCAGGAGAATCTCTTGAACCTGGGAGGTGGCGGTTGCAGTGAGCTGAGATGGCACCACTGCACTCCAGCCTGGGTGACAGAGTGAGACTCCATCTCAAAAAAAAAAAAAAAAAAAAAAAACTCCGGACCTAGGGCTCTGAATTAATCTACATGATCAAAGTCAAGCAGCAAACATAGCCATTTTCTGATTCAAGAATGGAAAAAATGAAAATCGGTGTAACAATTTGGGGGGGAAATAAAGGCCAAATTTTAGGGAGTGTTTTAAGGAAGTAAAATCGAAAACCCTTTTTTTTTCTGAGATAGAGTCTCACTCCATTCCCCGGGCTGGAGTGCAGTGGAGCAATCTTGGCTCCCTGCAACCTCCACTCCCAGGTTCAAGTGATTCTCCTGCCCCAGTCTCCTGAGTAGCTGGGATTACAGCCATGTGCCACTATGCCTGGCTAATTTTAGTATTTTTAGTAGAGATGGTTTCACCATGTTAGCCAGACTGGTCTTGAAGTCCTGAGCTCAAGGGATCCACCCACCAGCTTTGGCCTCCAAAGTGCTGGGATTACAGGCATGAACCACTGCCCCCGGCGGAGACCAAAATTTAATGCATCATTTTCTCTCACAATTCATTGATGAAAAGTTAGCTACATGGCCACACTTAGCTGTAAAAAAGGCTGGGGGTAGGCAGGGTATGATGGCTCACACCTGTAAACCCAGCACCTTAGATGCCCAAGGTGGGAGGGTCACTTGAGGACAGTGAGGGTCAGTGAGAACAGTCACTTGAGAACAGTTCAAGACCAGCTTGGGCAACACAGCAAAACCCACATCTCTACAAAACATCCTAACAATTAGCCAGGCATGGTGGTGTGTGCCTGTAGTCCCAGCTGCTTGGGAGGCTAACGTGGAGAGATCGCTTAAGCTCAGGAGGTTGAGGCTGCAGTGAGCCATGATTACACCACTGCACTCCAGCTTGGGTAACATAGCAAGACTTTGTCGAAGGAGAAGGAAAAAGAGAAGGAGGAGGAGAAGGAGGAGAAGGAGAGAGCGGGAGGGAGGCAGAGGGGGAGGGCGGGGAAGGACGGGAAGGTGGAAAGGAGAGGGAGAGGGAGGGGAGGAGGGAGGAGGAGGAGGAAGAAAAGCAGGAGGAGACTGGGAAATACGATTTTTAGCTGGCTTGCCATTTTCCCAGGAAGAAGGGGAAAATGGACTTGGGGTAACAACAAGCAGTCTGCCATGCTGCATGGTAGTCAGAGACAACATGGTGCTCTGTTGTGCTTAGTTGGTGCTAGCTCAATAGAGTGACTGTGTCACCAGCCTTTCTATCTGATCCCCAACAATTGCCTCATATGGTTAGTTGGTACATACTCAAAGGCTCTCAGATGGGAGATATTTGTCACTATAATCTCTAAAACTAGAGAGTGAAACAGTTGCCATGATATCTTCTTAAAATCCCAAGTATCCACATACTTCTGAGAAAGGTTGCCCTAACCAAACAGAAAGGCAGGAAACCCTGGAGATAATATGAGTCCCAGCACAGACTCCCTAGGGGACACACCACATTCTTCTCTCCACCTGTTCTGTGCCCAGCCCTCCCTTCACGGCACCCTTCAGGGAAAGGAATGCTGATCTGTAGGGATCAGAGGCAAGGGCATTTATTTCCACTGTCATGGGGGTGAGGTCTCCACGTATTTGTGATTCAGACATTTGGGGGCTTTGCTTTCTCTTCTTTAAGGCTGGCCCAAAGTGGCATCAATTAGGGGGCTGCTGTACCCCAAGAAGCAGGGTGGTGGAGAAACCATGGATAGGTGAGTGGTGACCGATGGGGGAGCACTGGCAAGTTCCCAAGTGGAGAGGCAGCAATGCCTGTAGCAGCAACCACTGTCTCGTGCCAGCATCAGCGATGGGTGAGCATTGATGTCTGTGTCCAATGCCCACTGCACTGGTGTCCTCACTGCCTGGCTTGTGCTCCTGCCTGCCACCAGAGCTTTGACTCTAAGCCTGCTTCTCCCATCTGCTCAGCTCGTGGAGCTCCTGAATAGCCTTCTGCTAAATTTCTTCCTTCCAAAGTTATTGGAGTTGGATTCTGTTGCTCACAAATAAGACTCCTGACAGATAACAGTTTGGGGGGATTAGAGATGCTCCCATCTAGCTCTCAGGAGGAAGCGTATTCCTTCTTTTTTCCTTGGATTTGTCTTATCACATTGGGCTGCTCAGGAGGCTGTGACTTGCACTGGACTTGGAGGAAAGGGAGTTCAATATGCTATTCATCCCACTTTTACTGGTGTAGCCCCTCGGGCCTGTCTCTATCCAGGCCAAATGAATCCTTCACATCATTTAGCCCAGGTCACAACTCTCTGGAGGCTTAGAGAAAAAGCCTAATCATAACAATGACAGCCAGCTTTGTCTGCTCTCATTCTCCCTAGAACCACCGCCTTCCCCATGTTAGGAAAGGATTTAAGTGATTAGGAGCCGGCTTTCCCAGACGGTCCTTTCAATTTCAGCTTCACAGATCATTTTATCACCTTTCACCAACCTGGTAGACTGTGCATTGTACAAGATAATCTGAGTCCATTTTGTGGAACACATAGGGCCAGAAAGTGCTGGCTGCACAAGTCTGGAATTAGTATTTATAGAGCATAAATCAATGGAAAATAAAGACGAGATATTCTGAGAGAAAAATAAATAAAAGCTAGTATGGGCTTTTGTGGAGGAGGATTAACAAGCTGCGGTTTAAGGCTGGGAATGCCAGAAAAGAATGGAGACAGATCCAATTATGAACATTGAAAATCTATGAAACTGCCTCCCCCAGTCTATGTTCAGAGGAAAAGCCCTCAGTGAAGACGAAGTGATTTTTAAAGAATTTTTGCTTTGCATTTCAGAATTTGCACTTATTTATGGAAGCAAATATGCTGTATATGAACCTTTAATCCAGTGTTTCTATTCCCTAAAATGACAATGAGGATGACGATGAAGCAGCAGTCATTTATTGGGCAGTTCTTTTTTTTTTTTTTTTTTTTTTTTTGTGTTGGTGCCTTGGTCTGTAATCCAGGCTGAATTGCAGTGGCATTATCTCAGCTCACTGCCATATCCATCTCCCAGGTTCA